>OZ023319.1:10330011-10340011 GCA_964007375.1 Ophion obscuratus
TTTTTATTTTGGGGGAGGCGCTGATGCACAGTGAAGGTCACCTCCACTTTTTTAAATGAAATGGTACATTTTTATTCAAACATCTTGTGGAGCACCTCAAGCCGCATTAAAAACATTAGGGGGTCAAAGTCGTTCAAGGTCATTCAAGGTCACGTATTAAAACGAAATACAAATCGAAATATCTCGGATCACTACCAAATATTTAGTAGTGATCCGAGATATTTAGATTCGTATTATCGATAGTGACCTTGAATGACCTTGAACGACTTTGACGTCCCGAATATTTTTTTTGCGGCTTGGGGTGCTCCACAAGATGGTTGAAAAAAAATGTACCATTCCATTTAAAAAAGTGGAGGTGACCTTCACTGTGCGACAGCACCTCCACCGAAATGAAAAAAGATTGGTCGCATTTGATGCCCCCCCTTTACACCGTGCAACTTTTGTCTGGAACATTGTTTTGTGACGTCGATAATCACCGAGTTATTTCGGGTGGCAGAGATAAGAGGGACACCCTGTATATATATATATATGTATAGATGCGCGCGCGTGTGTGTATTGAGGGTGTCCTATCATGAATGGATAATCCTTCAACTGTCGATAGGTCAGATCATAGCCTACTATATGCTGGAATTTCAGTTTAGAAAAAGTACCACGGTTTTCGAGATTTTGAGTTTTATGTTATTGTTTGAAAAAAAATCATCTGCTTTTGGTTTTTCGCACGCCATTTCTACAAATGATATGAATCGACAATAACTAAGGAACTTTTTAAAGTAATTGCTACGATTTGCGTAGGACATTTTTTACACCGCAGGCTATCAAAGTCAGATGTTCGAATTGGTTTGTATGAAAATTCTGCATAAGATCTTTTTTCATAAAGTTTCCTCAACTTTTGAGGTTAAAAAGAAGACTTTTCTAAACAAAACAAATAATCAAGAGTATTTTTTAAAAAACTGTAAAAAAAGTTATCATTTGTAGAAATGGCAGGCGAAAAACCAAAATGAGATGATTTTTATCTCGAATACTGTGGGACTTTTACTAAACTGAAATTCTAGCATATAGTCGGACATGACCTGACCTATCGACAGTTGCAGGATTATCCATTCATACTAGGACACCCTGTGTATATATATATATATATATATATATATATATATATATATATATATATATATATATATATATATATATATATATATGTATATATACACACACACACATATATATAGCAGTGCCAATGCACCCTGGCCTCCACCACTATATTCGAGTGCGGTGTGGAATAGCGAATGCAAAAAGCCCTCCCCGATCTTCTCTGGCAAATCCACGACGCGGAATTAATAGTGCACCGCAAATGTGCACTCCTCCCCCCTCTTCGTCCCCTCGCCGCCCATTCCGCTTTTCTCGGCGCGATCTTTCGTGCCTCATTCACGTGAAAGAACCATTCGTGCTCGCCCCTGTCTGTCTCTCTCGTTCGCGGTTGGTTATTTCCGTAACGCAACTGTTTTTCTCTCATTCCGCCAAAGCAATTATCATTTACGAACGATTTAATCATAAGGGAGACACGCGGAGCCCGATAACATTAAGATTCCCAACATCATGGGCCTTTTTGTCACGTGGGATAATATAAATTTAATTATCGCGTACAATTGCCTCGACCTAAAGCTGTATCGAGGCTACTCTGGCGTATGACCAATCGTTGGGTTCTTCATTAATGCTTTTTCTAACTCACATTTGACGCGTTAATTTTCGGGTGACACGCTCGGTCGATGCGACACGGATGAATTTTGAATAAAACGCTCGGTTTTGGAAAATTGGACAGGTTGGGTAATTTTTACATTTTGATTTTGTATTTTCCGAATTTGAATGTTGCGGATATATGGTGGCGTTACATATAAGTAGAAATAAATGTTTGGCTGTTTTTTTTTGTAGGCTTAAATAAGGCGTAAACATCGCAATGGTTTACAAAAAATAATTATACGGCAAATTTCATATTTTTTATTTTCTGAGCTCATTTTTCCTAGCACTTCCGCCCGAGTAGAAATTGTGCTAGCCTGTCTGAGTTACGACTCAGTAACTGGCTCGCCCAATGGAGCTCATACGAACTGACCAATGGTTGGCTCGCTATGATCTAGTAATATTGTGAATGTTTTGTTATCCAGCCCTTGTCTAGTCACTGCCCCGCCAATCTTGGTCACAAATGACAAAGTGAGGTTATGTGACTACGTGTAGTTCAGCCCCCTGACACTGGCCTACTATTCCTATACGATAAACGAAAAAGCGTTTTGTTCCGGATTTTTAGTTCTTGAAAGCGCCACACCTAGCGTTGGCTGTTATGTAACAGCCTTCGGCTCTAAATACTCCGATCAGCTGAACGATTCGATACTTTCGTTTCGTCCTGTCATCGTTGGGTGGGGGAAAAATTGACGAACGATCGATATGCAGATGGGCCAAAATGTCGAATCCGAAAATGACGAATGTTCCAATATGAATAGATCAATCTTACTAGAGTCTGTGAAGTCGAAAATAACAATTACGAATATGAACATCTCGGAAGTTGATATATAGCGAAAAACAAAAACCAGATTTAATAAAGTATCGAAAAACAAAATCGATGGGCCTGTATTCATAACACCAAATAATTCGGGACCACAATTCTCCGAATAAAAAAATGGCGATGGTTCACAATGTAGAAAATCATTAAAGCGAACGGCTAAAAAGTCGAGTGGTTGAAATCGCGGAGGGTCAAAATGTAGAACGGCCCGAATGGGGAATCGAGCAATACGTTATTTGCGCCTCAGAGTGAAGCTGCGAGATGGCGCTGGCGGTCTGCCCGCTGAAATATTGTAAGACAGTCATCCCACGTGACGGGCCCACGTTCGCCATTTTGGCCGTTCGACCTTTCGGCGTTCGACATTTCGGGCCATCGACATTTTCCGTTTTGATATATTGCTTTTTGCCATAGACGGTATTACGCCTATTAGGCACTCGCTATTTTCTGTTTTGGAGATATGAGTGTTCTACATTTTTCGATTCTGTATTTTTATGTTCCGAATTGCAGACAATCTGAATATTCTTTTTTGAATAAGTTACCTCTCCAATGAATAATGGTTCGATTTATAGTCATTCGATTTTTTTATCAGTCGAAAGATAAAATTTCGAGTATTTTAACCTTCGTCATTTTGAGAGTTCATAATTCTGACGTTTCGAAATCTTTGTCGTTCTATATTTGGTCATTCGACATTTTTATCCCCACCCGTCACACGACTACTAGCGCCACAGTGCGGCAAGGACATTTTGCGAACAGCATTTATCTACCAGTGTCAGCCCCCTGGTGTAGCCCGATCGAGCGAACGACTCATGGCAGGTTAGCCAACTTGAGTTACAGATGGCGTTGCGAATGAAAACATTCTCAAGTAGGTATCTCGCCATGACCTAGCCTGCTAACGGCGGCTATGCACCCCTTGGCTAGCCGTTGCCCAGCCGATCTCGGTCACAAATGACAAAGTGAGGTTATGTGACTACGTGTAGTTCCAACGAGCGAATGATTCATGGCTGGTTAAGCAACTTAAGTTACAGATGGCGTTGTGAATGAAAAAAATCTCTAGTAGGTATCTCATCATGACCTAGCCAGTTGCCAACTGCGGCCGCACTAGCCGGAATAAATGATCGGACAAATACAATTTAAGGTTATGTAGTTTCACGCGATTATCGCTCTTAAGGGGAGGTACCTGAGTAAACGGCGAGAAAAACAGGTAAACTTTGGGAATTTTTATCTCAAAAACTAATGTTTCGATTGGATCCGGGTTTTTTTAAATTGGAAAATAGTTATGTAGAACGTATAACATTGTCCAGAAAAATTTCAAAATTGACGTAAAATCACTTCTTGATAAAAAAAAAAATGCTTGCAATAATTCGTTGATTTATTGCAAATTTTGAAACTGTGAAAACTTGTGTAGCCGAATTATTTTGACGGTGGCCAGATTTCCGGAATTTTTGTCATTCGTGTAAAATTCTTTCAGTTTTGATCTTTCGGAGTAGTATTCTTTCGGAATTTTGAGCGTTCTGATCCATCAAAGTTCGAAATTTCAACCCAGCCCCTATAAAATGAAATGATTTTTCGCGATTTTTTTTTTTGGTGGAAGGACAAGTAAGAGGATCATAATATTCAAGGATGTTATTAGTAATATCCTCAAGTGAACAAAAAAAATTATATTAAAACATTATACAAAATGGTGACGCTGGAGCCATTCTCGTGAAGCATGGTGAATTCGAGCAAATTTGAATTTTTTCTTTTATTCTATTTATTTACATGAGTATAGCTAGAGAAATACGTAGGGATTTTGAAAATATGAATTTTTGTGTAATTAGCAAATATTTAAAGTAAAAACTCAATTTTCGACAGGAAGAAAAGACAATCGTTTGTTAATAACTAATGTTATAATTAACTCATGGAAAATCCCGTACGCATTTCTCTTCGAAATGTTATTCCAAAGATTTGCTGAAAATTTTGAGTCAACTGTGTAGACTTTCGCTGGCATGATCTTGACGGAACTTGTAATTTCGGAACACTAAAATTCGGAGTTTCAAACTGTCGGGGCATTCAAAGTTCGGAATTTCAACCCGGCCCCATTTTATATTTTATATTTTATTCAACAAAATTTTCTGACAACTCCCAAATATTTGTTTCTCTCTCTGCACGTGAGAAAATTTGCCAAGTTCGATATGTTGGCTGGTGCGTATATTTTCGTAATTCCGCGGGCTCTCCTTCCACTTGCTAATACGTGGGTGAGGTGAAAAGTTTCCGGCCTGACCAAGAAAAACGATGTTTCAAAATTTTTTTTTTGCTTTATTTTTCAACATAATCTCCATCAACACTGATACATTTCTCATAACGGTGTTCTAATTTAGTTATACC
Source organism: Ophion obscuratus (assembly GCA_964007375.1). Classification (NCBI taxonomy): domain Eukaryota; kingdom Metazoa; phylum Arthropoda; class Insecta; order Hymenoptera; family Ichneumonidae; genus Ophion; species Ophion obscuratus. The sequence goes on from OZ023319.1 coordinate 10,334,924, forward strand.
AGTTTTAAACGTAGATTCGTCAAGCTCCTCAAAATACTGATTTACAGCTTCGATAACTTCTTCGTTGCTCTTAAATCTTTTTCCGCCAAGCCAGTTTTTGAGGTTAGGAAACAGGTAATAGTCGCTGGGGGCTAAGTCTGGAAAGTAGGAAGGATGCGGCATCAATTCAAACTTCAGTTCGTTGATTTTGGACATGGCAACAATCGACGAATGCGCTGGTGCGTTATCGTGATGAAACAAAACTTTTTTCTTCGCCAAATGAGGTCGTTTAATTTGCACCTCGTGCTTCAAACGTTGCAATAACTCTGCGTAGTATTGACCAGTGATAGTCTTACCCTTTTCAAGATAATCAATGTATATCATTCCTCTCGCATCCCAAAAAACAGTAGCCATAACCTTGTTTGCCGATAAAATTGTTTTTGCCTTCTTTGGGGTTGGTTCCCCTTTTCCAACCCACTGCTTTGACTGTACTTTATTTTCAGGAGTGTAGTGGTGGACCCATGTCTCATCAACAGTTATGAATCGACGCCAAAGTTCGTTTGGATTACGCCTATACAGCGCCAAATTGTCGGTAGAAATGGTTTTTCGAAGCAGTTTTTGGTCGAGCGTTAGCAAACGCGGCACCCACCTTGCACACAGCTTTTCCATGTTCAAATGGTTGTGCAAAATATTTCGCACACGTTCAGCTGACATCCTCCAGGTCTCAGCTATCTCATGCACTTTCAACCTGCGGTCTTCCAACACTATTTTATGGATTTTTTCAATCATCTCTGAAATTGTGACTTCAACGGGCCGTCCTGAGCGACGCTCGTCAGAGGTGCTCACACGACCCATTTTAAATTCAGAAACCCACTGCTTAATAGTTGAATATGATGGGGAGGAGTCTCCCAGTGCTGAAACCATCTCTTCTTTTATTTGTTTTGGTGTAAAACCTTTCAAATGGAAGTATTTGATGACAGCACGTTTTTCCAATTTTTCCATTTTTACGAAAACAACAGAAGCGTCTCGCGCAATGTGCTCTCAAACGCAAACTAACGTAGCGATTGGGCTGAAACTGTACATACAAGCTCGGTAGGAATGGTGCTGTAGGACGCCGCTCCAAAACTAGACCTAGTGGCACCATCTCTTGGTCGGGCCAGAAACTTTTCACCCCACCCTCGTAAACTCTCTCTCTCTCTCTCTCTCTCTCTCTCTCTCTCTCTCTTTATCTATCGCGCTCGATCCTCGATTATCGCACGTGTAAATTAAACGAGAGTCACGCAGGTAGCGCTCCGGCGCGATTATAGATATACATAACTTATTTTCCGCCGTATGTATCGCTGTGCATACACGCGAAGATGTGTGCACGTGCACCGGCGAACGCGGGATTGTCTGACTCCTGAGTCGCGTATGTGCTCGCGAGCAGAGCTCGGAATCGACGAATACGACGACGCGACCGATCTTATCGCTGAAATGGTGCTATTGCCGTGCATACACGTATGTACACGTATGTGTATAAATAGAATGAGAGGGAGGGAGAGAGAGAGAGAGAGAGAATTTATACCGGGTTCTCTAACCGGATAAACGATCGGTACGGTACTGTATCGTTGTCCGTTTTGTCTCTCTTTTTCTGCTGTTCGTTTTCATTCTCGGGGTGGGAATTACATCTTTACGTGACAATCTCGTCGACTCCCGGTGGACCGAATCTCATAGCGAGTCTCAATACCAAAAGAAAAACTCTTCCTTGTGAAAAACATACGCATACATAAAGGGTGTCTCAAAATGACCTGACATTCAGATCGGTGGAGTCTGTGGGTGAAACTGCAAAATCATCCCTCGATACGCCTTTCTTTTAGGGGTAGTTTCTCTCTCATAGCTGTTCTTCCGCCGCTTAAAAAAAACACGTGTCTTATAGGTTTCAATAATTTATCACATATTCGAGTTTCTTAAGTGACGTTTCTTATTGGAAGATTTTTTTGAAAGGCATTGGGAGTCATTTAGACAAGTATAAGTATTTTTTTTCAACATCTAAACTTCAGTGACTGATCCTCTCAAATCTATTTTTCGCTTTCGATCAAAGTCTAAAGCATTTACATTAGTGTTCAGTGCGTCATTTATTCATCGCTTACTTATACATCGCATTTATTCATCGCACTTCAAAACGATAATACAAGTTAAAAAAATCGCGAGGAAAGTTCATACACAAAAGATAAAAATAAAAAACGGCTCGTTTCTCCAATACTCAAACATTTCGTAGAACATACATGGGGATAAAATGGATAGGTATGCGATCTACATTTAATTTTTGGACGTCACTTTTTAGGCCGGCTTGCATATACATATTTTTATGCAATTTACATACCAAAATATGTATATTTTATAAAACATACATATTTTTCGTACATTCCAAGCCCATGATGGCATTTGTTGAAAATGCAATCATGACCTTGGAAGCGGAAGAGGTGCTAAAAATAGGGGCTCTTAATTAAAAACGTAGAATTGACATCGAAATTAGGTTAAGACTTTAGGCCACTCTAGAGGCCGAAAAGAGGATTTTTGGGAATTTTTTTTTTCAGAAAAACTACAAACTAAATCGAGATTACAAAAAGGGGTGTTTATCATACCTATCAGTGACTATATACACAATTTTTTTTGAAGCCATTAATTTCAAAATGGCGGCTGTGCAGCGTTTATCTCAAAACTGCACTTTCTAAGTTGGCCGGAAACATAGCTCAAACAATTTTCAACCGATTCACTTGAAATGTTGAATATATCTTGAAAAATACATTGTCTATCGAAGTACCTAGGATTGTCTTTTATATTGCATGGTTCATTTGTTATTAACAATTATTATTATATTATTATTATATATTATATATTATACCATTATTATTATATTATTTTTTAGGTAAATTTATAGAAAGTAAACAATTTCGTCACATAATTGTTGATAACAAATGAACTATGCAATATAACAAAAAATCCTACGTACTCAAACTCAAAAAATAACATAAAACCCAAAATCTCGAAAACCGTGGTACTTTTACTAAACTGAAATTCGAGCATATAGTAGGACATGATCTGACCTATCCACAGTTGCAGGATTATCTATTTATAACGGGACACCCTGTATATATGTGTATGCATATATATATATATATATATATAGGTGTGTGCAAAAGTATTTTACAAGCTTCCTGTTAACCCATACACGTCTACATCGAGCGAAAGCGTTGTGACAGTGATTAGACGACGATTATCTGTAATCACCATCTTTACACGCTCGTGAAAATTAATTCAGCGCCGCGAGTGTGCATGTGCGTGCTCGCAGACTCGACCAATAACGCAACTACATAAGAGCACATGCTCCCCACGAGGGAACGACGCAACACACGTGTGGGAATAATATTTTCCTCTCGCAATGAGAAGAAAACCTCGAGATCCGCATAAATGCGGCAAATGTTTGTCTTTTGTTTGACGACTCAATGGCGAAGGGAGACGATTCTATCATGAATGCGAAGAGAAAAATGCGTCGGGCCCCTGCGGCGATGTATTTTCATCCCGGTCACGGATGCGTTCGTCATTTCGAAATGCAATGACGCTGAGGCGATATCTATCTTTGGTGGAAATTGTTGTCCGACGGTGTGTGTGTTGAGCGGAGTGGGGTGGAAACGGTTGATGATTTTCTCTGGAAACCTTTGGCATGTGAGAACATGAACGCTTTCGGAATTTTTCTGCACCTTTTTTCAGTCGGATCCGTCAAGGAGAGGCTGAGATTATTCGATTTTTAATTCGACCGATCGGGATGAGCTTGGGGCAAAATATAGATGATTTGAAAAAAAAAAAAAATTGTGATGGGAGTCTTGGGATGACTTTGGATGACGAGGATTTTAGCTGGAATTGTTACATAGTCCTGCCAAGTTTGAGTTTTTTTTTCATTGAAAAATATTGATAAACAATAAAGTTATTATTTAAACTAAGTGCCGTAATTTATGCATGGCCAACCGGTGAAATGAAAAAATCTACTTTTAGCATAAAGATGAAACTTTCGTATGACCGGATAGACGTATGAAATTTTGAAAATTGGGTAAACGGCAAGCTGTAGAAAAGAAAAGTTTGATTTTTGACAAGATGAAAACAACCTTAAGAGGTTATATACAGTCAGGAGGCCCAAAAAGATCGATTGTTCAAGAACTTTTCTTGAGAAGATCTTTAAATCTATTAACGTAAAAATTTGTACACATATTATGGTAACGTTTAACTGAATTTTAACATTTCACGAGTGAGCACGATATCTCGGGACTGGATCATCCAAAATGGAAAAACCAAAAATGATTCGTTAATATTAATGGATTATAATGGATTATATTTATTAATTTATTTAATAAATATATATAAATATATATTAATAATATATTAATATTATATATATATATATATATATATATATATATATATGTATATATAATATACATATATATATATATATATATATATATATATATATATATATATATTATATAATATATATATTATTATATATAATATATATAATATATATATATATATTAATGGAATATATATTAACCCATTAATATAAAAAATTATATTAATGGATAATGGATTATCTTGTAATTGATCGAAAGAATAAGCAAAATAGTATTTTGTGACAAAATGTCAGCTTCTAAAAAAAAAATCGATTTTTGACAAAAAATTAGGCCTCAAATTGTTTATAAAATGGAAAATATTTATCGGTGAGAAAAAACCTTCGATTGATTACTAAAAAATATACTTGAAAAGATTGTGTTAAAATTTGAGACTGATTGGTTCAGTCGTTTCCAAGAAATCTTGCTTACCGACTTGAAAAACACATTTTTGAGACAAACGCGTTTAAAGTCTCAAAAGCACTTTCGAACGCTCTGACACGTCATTACAAATGTGCGTGTAACTTCGAGAATATTCGCCGGATTGACAAGAAATTTTCTTTGTGTGTACTTAAATATATGTTCATTATGATTTTTTTAAACGTTTTTTCAAAAATGTTGACTGTATATAACCCCTCAATTATATGTTATTGACAAATGGATATATCTATGAAAAAATCATTCG
>OZ023319.1:10345011-10359697 GCA_964007375.1 Ophion obscuratus
CGCTTGGTAAAAAATAAGGCATTTTTTAAACGAAACGATGAAATTGCGAGCGTTAAAAAAATCACCGAAAAATACAGAAAAACATGGCCGCCGGCAAATGATGAACTTTTTTCGCGACGTTTAGCGGTGGACACTCTCCAGCTCAAACGGGCCATTCGACATCTGAAAACCAAACGGCTTATTCAAGTTAACAATGAATACGAGTCGTTGACGTTCGTCGATGTTCAAAATAATGTTTGTAAACAACGTGGCGACGAATTGAATCTCGAGCATCCAAGATCTATGAAAAAAGTCGTCATTTTCACGTAACTATTATAAAATGAAGATCGATTTGATAAAAGTGAGATCGCCAACGACTTTTAAATATTTCTCGTCGTATCTCCTGTAAATTTGGAAACAATCCATCAAGTGGTGCTCGAGATATCATGTCCACCGACTTTAAAATCAGTGTTTCGAGAAAAACGAGTTTAAAGTTTGCAGTATGGTGCCGAACCACGGCCGAACTTTACAACCTGTAGCTCATTCAATTGTAGGAATACTTAGATGAAATTTTCAGGGAATATAGCTATCGAATACTATCGAATAAAAATATTTTTGAAAAATGCAATTTTCGTTTAAAGGAGAATGAGCGCGCCCTTGATTTCTATAGATTTTGTTCAAACTTAAACCAGGCATTGTTCATATCATTACGCATATTTGAGTGAAATTTCAGAACAGTCGACTATTTAGATTGGGAGATAATGGGTTTTAAAATTGCAACTTTTAACACTGCAGGGTCTGCATTGAAATTTGGACAGAACAATTTTCCGTAAAAAATATTTGTCCCCTATAATTAGAAGACATATGACAACACTGCATCGATCCACGTATCCAATGACGTAAGTTTGCGTGGCATATTTAAAACAATACTGCAACACAAATTGTTATTTGGAAGTAATTTTTAATCGGACAAAGTTTTCAATTAGTTATGAATTAATCAACACTTTTATTTGTTAATGAAGATAACATAAACAATATAAAATATTAATATTTATAAAACAAATTTTTTTTTACGATAAAAGTTTTGTTAATGAAGATAACGTAAACAATATAAAATATTTGTGTTGCCATATGTCTTCTTATTATAGGGGACAAATATTTTTTACGAAGAATTACTGAATAGTAAAGGCCATCCAAACTTTTTTCACTCTTTCCCTAACTAGTTTGCTATCTAATAATCATTTTTTTTGTTCAAATTTTATAAACACAATTGAATGGTACGACGAATTATGTGACCTGGATTTCGGTCAACGCAGACCTTGCAGTGTTAAAAGTTACAATTTTCAAACTCATTATCTCCATTCCATCCCAAATAATCGACTGTTCTGAAATTTCACTCAAACATGCATAATGATATGAACAATGTCTGGTTAAAATTTGAACAAAATCTATAGAAATTAAGGGCGCGCGCTCGTTTTACCTTAAGGCCTTAGGCCACAGTAACGGGTATAAAATCATGTGCGAATTTAACAATTTTTTTCGTATGGAAAAGTGACTCACTCATAAAATGAATAGCCCATCTATTTAGTATGAATGTCAAGCTGTTAGAAAAAATATATATATACTTTTCGATGTAGAAAATGGCCGACTATTAATATTTTCCTTTATTATCTTTTTTTTAGGCGCTCCGCGGCGTGACATTTAGCATCCACAATTGTTGACCTCAAACAAAAAAAAATTCTCGTCAATCTACATTAGAATACCTAGAGAAGTCCGTACGGAATTTGAAAAATATTGTTTTATTCCAAAGTTGTACGTATTTGAACTTAAGGGGGGAAATCACAGTAGCACACAAAAAATAGGCATATTTTCGGGAATTAATTTGGCTGAATAAAAGTATCAATCGAAAATCTGTAAAGTAAGTTTTATAGCAATACTAAAAAAGTACAAAATGTAATTTTTTTCAATAAAAAATATTTAAAAATGGCGGCTGCGCAGCATATGCCCCAAGGCGCCTTGTTTTGAGCTCGCCGAAGACATAACTCGAGCAAATTTTTACCGATCGACTTGAAATTTTGACAGTAGCTTCGAAACATCTTTCTCCACGGAGCTACGTAGGATTTTTTCGATATATTGATTTTTCGCAAAATGGTGCATGTTTGAAAATAAAGTTAAATTTTTAACAAAAACAACGCCATAAAATCGTCGATAAAAAAAGTAAGCCATATAAAATAAAAAATCCTACGTAGCTCCGTGGAAAAAGAAGTTTCGAAGCTACTGTCAAAATTTCAAGTCGATCGGTAAAAATTTGCTCGAGTTATGTCTTTGGCGAGCTCAAAAAAAGGCGCCTTGGGGCATATGCTGCGCAGCCGCCATTTTTAAATATTTTTTATTGGAAAAATTACATTTTGTACCTTTTTAGTATTGATATAAAACCTACTTTACAGATTTTCGATTGATACTTTTATTCAGCCAAAATTAATTCCCGAAAATATGCCTATTTTTTTGTGTGCTACTGTGATTTCCCCCCTTAAGAAATTAATTTTCAGTGAACAATTTCGTTACAACTGCTCATAAACTGCTCCTAAAATGAAAAGTTTTCGATTGATCAGAAAATCCGTACGTACTTCTCTGCGAAATGCAATTAGGAACATAACTTTCGAATTAGAAGTAAATCGAGTGAGAATTGTTGCAGTTATTTGTCACGCCAATTGGAAAAAAGTTGTTTCGAGAAGTTTCGAGTAGTCGGCCGTTTTGTACATCGAAAAAAAAAATATATTTTCTACCACCTTGATATTCATACTGAATAGATGTGTAATTAATTTTCAAGTGAATCACTTTTGCGTACGAAAAAGAATTGTTAAATTCGCGCATGATTTTAGACCCGTTACCGTGGCCTAAGGTCTTAAAAACGTTGTTCCATCGCAACGAGCAAACTCCATGCCCCCAAGTGGCGAGTCAAATTCTGGGGTTGCCTTAGAGTCCCATCGACAGGATCGTAAAAGTCCGCAAGGATACGGATTATCATCGTCAAGTCGCGACAGTCCGGTAATGAAAAAATCAAGATGACCATCGCATTTTTCGACCCTAGTGACGAAAAAAAATCCTTCCGCGAATGTTGTCATGAATTCGCGTGTACATACAGGGGTGCGTTAATGTGGAAACAAGTTGCGATCTCCCCAAGCCATTTCTCTCTACCCCTCCATGTGGCAAGGAACAAGAGTACGAGTGAGAAAGGGGAGGACGTTTATACTCGTTGGATATTGTCGAGGGGCTTTTTGCAGATGGCCGTTTACATGGCCACCATCGCGTCCCTCAACCACATCGCTCGAGACGGATAATTGAGTATTGTAAGGGCGACAACAAAATCAAATTTTGGGTGTGTATTACGATGCATTATGTGGCAGATACACTCGGTCGTTTCGTGTCCCCAGCTATTATGTAATACGTACACGCGTTTATTTCCCCCCTCCCCCCTCCTCTCTACCTATGCTCATCCCTGCATTTTTCTCCAGCACCGCAAACACGCGTTTTCCTTTCCCTCTGTATTCGGGAACATTCGTCATTGCATTGTTGCGCCGGGACAAAAATTCACTCGATTTGTAGCCGATGCGTGTATGCACGGAGTCTGCGAGAACAAGGAGGCGGGACGACAGATGCGACGCTGCCCCAACTGTCTGCGTCAGCCATCTTTTTTTTTTTTTCTTCATTTTCTCTCCCCTGGCTCGTTGCATCGCGTACGGTGCAGCTCACTTTTCCAAAACACGAAAGTAATTGGTATCAAACGATCAATCACGATCGATCGTTATCTCGATGAAGCCAACGCACGTCTAAACAATGTCAAACGAACCCAAACAAAGGATCTACACTGAGAAAAAAAAACCAAGTGAGTCGAAAAAAATATATTTGGTTGATCCAAGTAAATGTGCTGCTGCGGAGTGCCATCGATATATGAGATTGTTACAATACTATAAAATATTGTGAAATGTGATTGATTTAAATAACATATTATTTTATTTGAAAAAAAGCTCTTCTGTTCTCGAAATATCTACATTATCCTTCGAATAAAATTATATTGTATTGAAATTATTCTATATACAATTCGCAGATCTATGGGCTAAATAATTAAGCGGTTGCTACAACATTTTTTATTTCGTACAAAAATATAATCAGTGGAATTAATTATTTCCTTACTGCATCGAAACGAATATGCCGTGGGACGTAAGTTTTTCAATTTGTTTTAAATCTTAAATAAAAAGTGAGCATTAGAATGATCGTCCACGATAATAGTGGAGAGAATATCAGATATCCAATGGAATATCCATGGAGAGAATATCAGATATTCAACTGACAAGAACTGATACTACACTTTGATCTTAGCCACAGGCCAAGAAGCGATACTCTTTAGAGTTTCTCCGGCGTTCGAGTAGATTTTCGGTTCGCGCTACGCTTAAGAGAAACGAGCGCGCGTGCGGCTTCTAGCGGTTACTCCGAGAACTACGGGTTTCCTCACACTTATCATTTCGGTGGTGCTCGGCCATGATTTGGTTGAATTTTTTCAACCAGATTCGCAAGATACAAATTTTATTTTCGCATACTCTTTTAAACAATTTAAACCTTTGCTTAATATTTTTCAATAAAAATAAAATATTAATATTTCAACGAATAATGCACTTGGAACTCAATATCGGATATGGTGAAAAAATAACATATTTGCTCAACAGAAATTTTATCTGAATCAAACGAGCGAAATTTAATTTTTCCTGTGAATTGAAATGATTTTTTTGTTCGTTGCAGAAAATGCATTCAAAACTATATAATTTGTTCGCGATAATTTTTTAGATAGTTTCAATGATACATTGTTCTCGGCTAACGATATATCATTTGAACGAAACAAAAACTTTTAATTTTATCATGTGATTAAAGTCAATAGCGTTTTGTTTGGACTAATAAATTCAATTATTTACACCAACAGTTTTACAATTGAATCAACGAAATTTCATTCAATAACACCAATGATATTGGATCAATGATTTTTTTTCTCAGTGTATCACGATCAATCGTTATCTCGAACATCAAAACTGCACTTTGAGCCCTTATCATGTGCACGATGAGGGCTCGAAGTGTGCCAAAAGATCTCGTATCGACTGTGACACCTGTCAATTTACGAATTATTATTGTTACAGTTACCTTCCATGTCTAGGGTCCTTGTCCTTCAAGTGACCACCCCTGTCTCGTTGTATCATGAATTATGATTGTTTTCATTGATGACATACAAAATACTCCGTTTTCGAAATTTGTAATCCAGAGGGGTGCGAACTCTTTGCAACGGGGGTGAAAATTCGCAGTCGAGGTAACAAAATTTTCGCAGTGAATCTCACGATCTTTTTTTTCTTTTTTCTATCGTCTTTGGAAACTCGACACAAAGTAGTTAATTTTCATCATACCGATCATTTCATCATACCTTAATGAGATGGTGACGAATACATTATATATATATATGTATATATATATATATGTACATATATATATATGTACATATATATATATATATATATATATATATATATATATATATATATATATATATGTACATGTCGTTCGTATACAAGTCGCGCGGAAACTCGCTCAGATTACTTTGTGACGCCTCCGAGTTGTAACACGCGCGGCTGGTAGCAAAGGGATCGCCGGATAGCGCACCGTGCATAACCTGATAAAGCTCATTACCACCTGGATCGATTTACTATCAGCAGTAGTTTCTTTCCGTGTACACGCCATTCGGAATTACGGACAGACAATCATAGTGTGACGAAAACGTCATCGTTTTTTAAAACAATTATTGTTTTTTTTTTACATAATAATTGTTTTCCCGATACAATTTAAAAAAATCCTAATATAATTCTTATCCAATGTAAAGTAAATCTTTTCTGAATATAAAATAATAATAATAGTTTTCGAATAGTAATTTATAAATACTGTACCTACACTCAAACGAAAGTCAGAGTTGCGATGAATTATTAGAGGGAGAGAAATGATCCTTGTTTGTGTAAGAATGATTGTTTTGAAACAATAATATTGGGTTTTGAAATAATTGTTGGTATCATTCAATTTTATGGAATAATAATAAGAATTTTGGTACGATAATGATATAAATTGTAAGAATTGTATGATATCAATAATAATAATAATAATAATAATAATAATAATAATAATAATAATAACATTTTACATATAGATAGATCGATTTATTTAGCAATTTTGCCTGTCGGGCTCAACCATAATACATCAATTTACAGTGGTTACATAGTTCGTGATTGCGTGATTTCAACTTCCGGTGCCGGAAGTTGAAATCACCCTCACTAGTGAGTCCTGTACGCTCTCCCTTTCATATTATTTACTCTTCTTTCCTAGACATTTTTTTATAAATCCAAACAAATTCAAGCAATCTCTCCCATTTTATTCTTTTTTTTTACAAACCTGAACACTCTCTTTCATAGTTTCTTTCGATGAACCGAAACAAACGCAAACAATCTTACCTTTTTGAATTTTTTTTTTGTAAGCGCGAATAAATCCAAACAATTTGGCCTGTGAAAAAAATTAGAAACCCAACGGATCTCTTTTTTTTCGTTATTTTCATTTATAAACCTCGACAATATCTCTTCTTTAAATTATTATTTACATTTTTTAACTCTTTCTCGCTTCCACTTCGATTTTTATCCTCCCAGTCTCCATTATAAGCGAGAATATATATATAAAATTAGAAACCCAATGAATCTCTTTTTTTTCGTTATTTTCATTTATAAACCTCAACAATATCTCTTTTTAAAATTATTATTTACATTTTCCTAACTTTTTCTCGCTTCTACCTCGATTTTTATCCTCCCAGTCTCCATTATAAGCGAGAAAGAGTTTAAAAAAATGTAAATAATAATAAAAAAAGAGATATTGTTTAGGTTTATACACGAAAATAACGAAAACAAAGAGATTCATTGGGTTTCTAATTATTTTTCACAGGCCAAACTGTTTGAATTTATGAGCGCTTACAAAAAAAAATTCAAAAAGGAGAGTTTGTTTGGGTTCATATATATATATATATATATATATATATATACGCCCGTGCGTTACGACTTACCCCCATGATCATTTTCATGTACCTTCCCGTCACTTTTTCTACGTCACTTCTCTCACTTCACCTCCGGCACCGAACGTTAAATTCACCCTGACTAGTGGGTCCAGTACGCTGTTATTTTCATATCGTTTACTCTCACTCGTTTCATTATTCCCCACGCTACATTTGTGCTGCTTGCGCTTTACCTGCCGGTATTTTCAGTCGTTTTGAGTACGAGTTTTTCACTGCAAACCAAAATTCCAAACATTTGTAACTATTTACTTCCGAGATTCTGTTAATAATTTCTGTATAATAATAATACTCTTTCGGTTTTCAAATCATTGTGAATAAACATTATTCACAATCAAATAGAAATGATTGTTGGTAAATATGATTAATTTAGGTTAACGATATTTAATATTATTTCGTCTAATCGCATTTAATATCATTTAAGTTTATATTATTTAAAATCGGCTCTTGCGGTTTCGAAATAATTATTGGTAAATGTTGTTTAATTAGGCAACGTTCATTCGGTTTTTTGAATAATTGTTGGTCAAAATTATTTAGTAACGAATGAATAACATTTTTTTTTAAATATTATTCAGTTTTATATAATGTTATAGATAAATATGATCACTTCCGGTTTCGAGTGATTCAGTCGCTCAGCCTCGTTTCCCCCTCGCATCAGAGTCATTAGCAGTATCGTCGTTTCCTCGAAGACCAAAAGCCGAAGTTTATCACGAATATTGACATTTTTTCGTTGATCATTAATAATCGTGAAGTTATCGTAGATCGAATCACATCCTTTTCTTATTTTTCCGCGGTCACACGAGTAGTTTTCCGGGACTTGGACAGAATCACGGAAATTAACGGGACATTTTTTACGACGATAATTATCGTACGAGAGATCAATATTCATTACCACGGAGCTTGAATCGAAACTCCGCACATTAAGAGCGAATCATATGAACGCTAGCCTCGTTCTAAATATTCATATTACGCGAAGGAATTATTACGTTACATTGTTTTTGAAGAATTTTTTTCATCCGAGCGATCCGTATCTCCGTACAATTTTTCCTACCGCGGCCACGTCGTCGCACTTTTATCTCATTGTGCCCATTAGCATCAACGATGTTCGGTAACGTTGATGTTTATCTTACGAATATTTCATCAGGTACGCGCATTATCGAATAACGATCTGCCGATTAACGCGGAATAATTATGCCGCTAACTTCCACTCTTGACGATTGACAAAGCGTTAGATTGCGAACCTAAACGAACCGCGTTTCTTCAAATCGAAGCCGCACGTTCACTACGATCTTCTTTGACCAGTCTTTTTTTTTCTTTTTTTTTTATAAACCCGAACAAACTGAAACCATTTTTTGTTTTATAAACCCAAACAAATCTAGACGACCGCGTGTTACTTACTTATAAACCCAAAGAACCCCTTTTTTTATTTTATAAACCCAAGCAAAGTCAACTGATTTCTCCTTTTTTTTTAAAACCCTGTCAAGCCGAAACAATCTCTTTCATTTATAAATGCAACGAACAATCTCTCCTTTCTTATGTGCTTTCGACAAGATCAAACACTCTCTTTTATCATTTATTTCCTATAAAGCTGAACAAACTCAATGGCGCTTTCTTTTTTTTTTTAATTGTATTTGACTATGCAGCCAAACAAACCTCAAAAAAATCTTTTCGAAATCTCTTTTTTTTAGAATAATTTTTTTATCAGCCCAAAAGAACACAATGACTCTTTCGTCTTTTAGTATTTTTGGTTGGAAACCTAAAAAAACTCATAGAATTCCGCCTTTTTATAAATATATATATATTTTCATCAGTGCGAACAGAAAATCGATTTATTTCTTTCAAAGTGCGCCATTTTGTTGAAATTTGATTGAAAAATCCCTACGTAGTCCTATAGCTAATAATATATAGATTATACTTTTTTTTTGGTTTTTGTTCCAGGTCTTATACTTTACGAGAAAACCGTCCTACCGTGAAGCTATTTGTAAAATACACGCTTTTCAAGATAGACTCTGTCGCCGGCATTTTGTATGAAAATTATAACAATTTTTTTTTATACTTTAATATGTGTGAAATAAACCCTCTTGAGGAGGTTGGAGCGTTAGCCACAATCCAAGGTTAAATTTAATTTAAAAAAATACATGTTATTGCTTACACTATACTGAGTCTTTACGAATTTTTTGAACTTTTTTCACCACTAAACACCAGACATAAGAAATAGTTTAATGTATGTAATTAAACGTGCGGTTAGATGGGCAAGACTTTCACACTAAAGGTTATGTAATTTTTATTGTTATTTAGCATCAAGATAAACTATTTCTAACAACGGATTAACGCAAACTGAACCATTGTGAACATTTAGAAAAAAAATCCTCATCTTGCCCATCGTAAACCATGGGCCAATAATCTCGTGACGAAAATATGAATAGGCATAATTATGAATTATTCAAAATTTCATTGTGAATTGTATAAAACATTCGTTGTCGTAGTTTTTTCATAATAATCATCGATAATGTTATTCTTTTTCAAGTTGGTAGTAACACAAAAGTTTATCTACTTTGCGTAATAAAAATATTAAAATGCATAATTTTGCCCTTTGATTATATATTTTAAAAAATGAGCATATACAGAATAAATCTGTACGTCGTATGCATTTTTTGAGGTTCACTGAAAAAAAAAAAATGAAAATGAACTGTCATTCGACTCAAATGAATAGCTCCAACCTCCTTAAAAGAAATCCTATTCCTTTTTTCATACTCCCAAAATAAATTGTCAAAGTTAGGCCTTATTTTTTGCCGCTAGAGTGGTGTTGTCCTTTAAAGCCCGAACAAACCCAAACAATCTCTCCTTTTCAATTATTTTTTTGTAAGCCCAAACAATCTCGAACATTTTCTCCTTTTTTTATTTTCATATAAACTCAAATAATCTCGCCATTTTTAAATATTTTCGTTTGTAAGCCCGAACAAACCCAAGCAATTCCGCTTTAAGGGCGGGGTAAAGTTAATGCGGCGAAAAAAGGCATGTTTTTAAGATTTTTTTTTGGCGTAACGTATAGTGTTCGTTTATTGAAAAATTTGCATATAATAAAGAAACATTTGAACAACATTCTCCTAAATTTGCATTGCAAAATATTCAAAATTGAGCGAGTGAAAATTAAACCCCGGAGGCGCCTCGAAAAAAAGTTGGTTTGCGGTGTGCACCATAACTCGCAACAGAATCATCTGAAACAAAAAAATCAAAATGCATTTGTTAAAGGAGATGTTTCTCGAGGTAATGACGGGAGGATTTTTTTTTTTTTCGATTTTTCGTAGCACTTGGGAGCCAAAAACCCGATTTTCGCTAAAAAAATCGGTTAATTTGTTGTTGAAAAATTAGTAATTATTAAAAAAAATACAAAAAAGCTCTCGACAATACCTGGTCAATTATGTGAAGAAGTACTGTGCAAAATTTCAAAGCGATTGGTCCAGTAGATTTTGAGTTATCGTGCACACGGACTTCAAATATGACAAGTCCCAGAAAAACGGTTTGAAAAACGCAGAAGAGTTTGGTCGCTTAGCGCTCATTGCACATAAGTTTGAGAACACTTCTCGATTGCATAAAAATTTTAACACAATATTCTTGATATATTATGCATTACTTTAAAAAATTTAAGAAAAATGAAAAAAAAAATTTAAATACTTTACCCCGCCCTTAAGAAAAGGTTTTGATATCCTGAACAAGCTCAATCTCCCTTTTAATTTAAATAAACCCGAACGATCTCATATTTTTTTTAAAACCCCAAACAAACCCACACAATCTCTTTAATAATTTGTTTAAAAGCCCACACAGCCTCGAACAATCTCTCCTTTTTTATTTTCCAATAAACCCAAATAATCGCCCCTCTTTTATTATTTTTTTACGAAGCTCAAACACTCTTTTATAATTTCCTTTTATAAAACAAAACAAACCCAAACGATCTCTCCATTCTTAATTATTTTTATTTTTTCCCCCGAACAAACTCAAACAATTCCGCCTTGAAGAAATGTATCAACCCAAACAAACCCAGTGAATGTCTTCGTTTTCACAATTTTCGTTTACAAACCCAAACAATTATGATGTATTTTCTTTCATAAACTCAAACGAGCCTTAATAATGTCTCTTTTTTTCATAATTTAAAAACATTTCACGTGTTTTACAATTTCGCGTACAGCTGGTACGAAAACAAGCGATTTTGTATACTTAGCCGGGGTGGATTAGCGCGTTTCAGGGGGTGAGCGAGAGGAGGGCTCCTTCTCGCTTGTATAGATTTCTCGTTGGACAAGAATCGCTTGGCACGGCTTCTTGCCGTGAGAATAACGTTCCTCACGTGACCAAGTGCCATTATCCTGGGTTTTGTAGGGCCGCATGCGCGGTGCCTGCACAGCCGGGCTCCACGCGATCTCTGTCACCTAATAACGTTTCGCCTAATCGGAGAGAACGATAAGACCGAAATATTCGCCGGGACATGCGAGACTGCTACTGCTCTCTCTCTCTCTCTCTCTCTCTCTCTCTCTCTCTCTCTCTCTCTCTCTCTCTCGTTCGCCAGCCCAGCGTAGGGCCAAGTACACTCGAGGCTTGTGTATGCACTCTTATGGCACTTTGCACGTAATACACGACATCACCGCGACAAGTGTATACGTGTACCCTCGAGAGTCTTGAAAGTGCCTCGACGAAATTGGCCGATAATCAACCACCCGCGGCCGTTGCACCCTCGAAAATAGATTGAACAATAAAACCGTCCTTTCTCCAAACTTTAATCCACCGTTACCCGGACATTCCGAAAGAGGATTATTTTTCCAATCGATTGTCCATTTTCAGTCATCGTGAGCTTGCGTTGAAATTTTTTCGGAAAGTACCATTTGGTACCATACTCTTGGACGGCGGCGGAGCAGCTAATTAATGTTTTCCAAACGAGGGTGGGCGGCCCCCGGCTGAATAATTAAACGCGGAGATCAATGTTCTTCTCGCTACGGTGAATCTGCGCGATCCGGCGGGAGATCTGAGAAACAATTAAACATATTCTCGCGCTCGGGGAAACAAATGGAGGATCATTTCTTTCGTGTCCGTATACGAAGCTCTCGGGGAGTTTTGGCCTCACGGGGAACCGCAGGGGCGTTCCTCAAGCGCTCGAAAAATTCCCTCCGAGAGCGCGCCAGAGCGGGATGAAGAATAAGACACGTCGTGCTTTTAATATTCTCTGTTGCGACTGGCTCCGAAAGATATACCGTTATTAGGCGAATTCACACACACACACACACACACACACACACACACACACACACACACACACACACACACACACACACACACACACACACACACACACACACACACACACACACACACACACAACCCTGTTAAAAAGTTGCTTAGCTGCTGTCGATTCATTTCATTTGTGGAAACGGCACGCGAAAAACCAAAAGTAGAGGATTTTTTTTTAAATTACATCAAGCCCAAAATCTCGAAAGCCGTGGGACTTTTGGTGAACACAAATTTCAGCATATAGTAGGACATGATCTGACTCATCGACAGTTGCAGGATTATCCATTCATAGCAGGACACCCCGTATATCCGCTTCCATATATGTATTTTTTTGCAAACAAATTGTTGTTTTTCGGCCAGGACGATGCTCCAAATGGCTTGTGCCTAAAAATTCAAACATTTATCCAAAGTCGATCATGAAGACATTGGGGCTTCCGAAATGTTGAGGTTTTGAAGCATCAGCTGCTACGGGGCTAGTCCTCGAAGTGAACTGTCCCCAAAATGATCTTTTTACACACACACACACACACACTCGTGTGAAACGCGTTACGGAATTTCGTTGATGCATCGCGGGGCGTGACTCGTTCGGACCGACGAATTCGTGAGCTTTTCTCCGTCCAGATCGCCCATCCTCCGTCTTCTCATCGCCCCACGAGTTTCATATTATGTTTTGACGTGTTTTGACAAACGGGGCGCCATTATATATCGTTATGCGTTAAGGTTTCGTGGCCTCACGCGGAGTGCACCCAACGCGTTCTTTACATCTGACGCGCGAGAGCATGAGTCGCGTTTTTCTCCGACGGGACCAGCGAGACGACCTAGGTGGGCCCTCGGGCTTGTCTCTCTTCCGTGTTTCTTCTCGTAGAAGTGGAAGACGAAGTCTCGCGTGCGAGAGAAAAGGTGAGAAATGTAGAGGAAGAGAGAGGGGGGGGGTTGATTTGATAATTTTATTGAGCCCTAATGAACTATGGGGCTGCGAACATGATAATAAAACAAATTTGGCGAGTCACATAGATGATATGCTAGACCTTTAACGGGCTACATTTACGTAGGTGCGTCAGAAAATTGCATTTTCCAAAAATATTTTTATTCGATAGTATCACCTTTTAGCTATATCCCCTGAAAGTTTCATTGAAATATTCCTAAAATTCAATGAGCTACAGGTTTTAATAGTCGGCCGGACGAGCGGTAGCAGCACCATACTTCGAACTTCAAACGCGCTTTTCTCGAAACATTGTTTTCAAAGTCGGTGGACATGATATCTCGGGAACCACTCGATCGATTATTTCCAAATTTGCAGAAGATGCTATGAGAAACATTTAAAGGTCGTTGACGATCTCACTTTTTGAAAATCGATCCTCATTTTTTATTAGTTACGTAAAAATGACGATTTTTCCAGAGATTTTGTATGCTCGAGATTCAATTCGTCGCCACATTGTTAAAAGGAATGATTTAAAAATCGACAATCGTCAACGGCTCGTATGTATTGTTAAGTTGAATAACCCGTTTGGTTTTTCGATTTTGAGATAGACCATTTAAGCTGGAGAGTGTCCACCGCCAAATGTCGCCAAAGAAATGTCATCACCTGCCGGCGGCCATGTTTTTCTTGTTTTTCTGTATTTTTCGGTGATTCTTTTTTAACGGATCTCAATATATGTGCCTTTGGGTGGAAAAAAATGCGTTTCTTCTTCACCAACCGTTTCCCAGAACAAAGTTCGGAATATCGCCATTTTTTTCGGGCCTCTCGGTGATGTGGCCCCTTAACAGGCAACGCAAAATCATACCTAATAATATAATAAGTAATATAACTAATGCTAAACGCGAGAATTATAACGAAATCATAATAAAATAAAATCAAATTGTAACCTCAATATAACATAATTGAAATTATAATGCAAAAGTGATTGACGATATAATACAAAATAGTACAAAACGATACAAAATCATAATACAGAAATCAAGATATGAAATAATATGATACTGAATGTAAGAAACTCGTTATCACCATACCAAGTTCAACAACAAAGTGGCATCAAAAGAGAAGTGACAGCTAATGCCATGCAATTTTGAGTTTCATTTCGAAATGAATGATTACGGAGCCGTGAAAAATTGGAAGAGTCGGGGAACTCGTGATATCAGATGGCAGAGAGTGCCAGAAGGAAGCAGCCGATGGTCCAAAAGATTTATGAAAAATAGTAGTTCGATGAAGCGGAATGGAGAAGGTATTGGGAGAAGATCTGTCAGAACTTCTACTTGAATGATCATTGACGGGAAGCAATTCACAGAGATACG
>OZ023319.1:10359897-10367397 GCA_964007375.1 Ophion obscuratus
GGACGATAAAACGTGGTGATGTTGAAGACATTGTTGATGGCAAATGGGAGCGGAGGGCGGGTACAACCGTTTTATTTTTCTGCAATTGCCCTCTCTCTCTCTCTCTCTCTCTCTCTCCCCCTCAGGACGATTATATTCCGTTCGTTAAAGCTCATTTTCAACTCGCATACGGTTAATTTCCTCGTTGGAATGAGGGACCAGCATCCTTGTTTGACAGCAGTCTTTATCGCTCGTAGTACACTCGGTAAAATTTCTGATTCGCGGGAACGTTTTGCAGCAATGTTGCATCGCGTCTCCATCGCGTCGGTTCGGGCAAGAAAGAGGTAAATACTTGGCTCGATTCTCGTTAACGCTCTCGTTAAACCTCGTTAAGTTGCAGTATCAAAGGAGATAAAATCTCCAGGAGTGGTCAACGCGTGTGTGTTGTTTTTTTTCTGTTTTTTTTTTTTTTTCAAAAATCGTCCTTGTCTTGGGCTTTGGTGGGGTCCTGGCATCCTCGACGATTGTCTTTACCGTCCTGTCGGTGCTGCCCTCTACTGGCGTCCGTGCCAAGCTTTCCTTAGCTCACCTCGGTAGACGTCTTGACGCGAGAGCGATTGGAAGACTCCAAGGAAGACTGAAGAGCAGTCCAGAGACTTTGGTTAAGATGCTGGAAGAGACGTCAGTGACGTTGCGAGATTTCATAGCGTTCAATGGTACCACTGGCGTCACTCTGGCCAGAGACATCCTATCGATATGATGATGAATCAGTCCGAGCACTTGAAGTGACCGTCAACTTGTTCGACCAGTCGCCATGATTTATCGTACTCAGCATTTCTATTCGTATTGAGCCGAATGGGTGAACTTGGAATGACAATTTCTTGAAAAATGGATAGAAATGTCCGATATAATAGAAAGAAGTTCGATTTTTCGAGAATAAGGCAAATTTGATCAATTGTTAACAAGAAATGGATAATTGTTAACAAGAAAATGTTGTAAACTATGCTTGGGCGGAATTCGAAGGGAATCGGACGAATCGATGCTGAGATGAGACTTACAGCGTTTTAGAAAACAACCCATGCAGAAATTGTAGTAGGGATTCAATTAGATTTCTATACTAAAACGTCATGCTCGTACAATCGATTTTTATCGAGATTCCCCATTTAAATGTACGAATCCAACTTGAATCCTAAAGGATTCTCACATTATCGAACAGAATCCGATTCTTGATGGATCCCATTGCATTCTGTACGTTGAATTTCATAAACAAAATATATAGATATGCAAAATGAGGGGAACTTCAAAAAGTATAAATATTATCTTAAGGGGCAACACCACTCTAGCGGCCGAAAAGAAAGCCTAACTTTGAAGATTTTTTTTGGCAGTACAATAAATGAAATGGAATTTTTTTGAGGGATTATTTAGCATATATTTAAGTATAGAATTTTTTTAAATATTATTAATTTTGTAAAAAATGGCGGCGAGAGAGCCAATCTTCGAAATGATCTTTAAAAAAAAACACCTCCAGTAGCGGACAAATTTCTCGTGAAATATAAGATCGCGAATGAAACATTGCAAAAAAAATTAATCTATACACTATTGGCTATTGATTTTTTTTATATTCCATAGTTTATTTGTTATTAACAATTAACTGATAATTTTTTAGGCAATGTTTTCACTTTCCAAAAATTTGCCTAAAAAATCGTTGAATAATTGTTAATAACAAATGAACTGTGGTATATTAAAAAAAAAATCCTACGTACTTCCATAGACAATGTATTTTTCAAGATATATTCAACATTTCAAGTGAATCGGTTGAAAATTGTTACGTTTCGGACAAATTAATAAAATGCAGTTTTGCGATAAACGCTGTACAGCCGCCATTTTGAAATTAATCGCTTCAAAAAAATTATTGTATACAATCACTGATATGTATGATAAACACCCTTTTTTGTAATCTCGATTTATTTTGTAGTTTTACTGAGAAAAAATCCCTATAAAGCCTATTTTCCGAACCCCTTAAATCGCAACTGGGCTGTTAGTCGTACCGCAGTGCACAAAAATCGTCGCAACCCGTACAATTTTTGAAATTTTCACAAAATTCTTGCCGCAAATTGAACTCAAAACACCCTATAAACTATGCAATAAGAAATCTCCTTTTCCAAATGTGAAGCTTACGCAAACCTCTTGGCGAAATGAGGTTAGGAACATTGGTTGTCAGATTTATTCCCATTGATTTGCCAAGCATACAATAGTGTACCAGTTCACATGAAGAACAGCGCCCCGTATTTCTGAAGACTACACACGGAGTTCGGACTCCTGCACTTCGGTCTTCATGATGTGTTTGATCTACTCCCCATCAAGTGGTGGATTTAGGTAAGCCGCAACCAGGCGCCACTTTGCGCTGCATTAGCTACGCACCCGCAAAGCTGTCTGGAATCAATTTCCATCCCGATCAAGAGAAAAAAAAAACAACGAGGCATTGTGCCTCACAACGTCCGATTGACCGATCATAGGCTGGAGTCCCATGAATTCATTCGCCCTGTCCCCCAGCCGCGCGTCTTAAATCGTCGTTCTCGAATGAAAAGCCCAGAGGGATCGATACTCGAACCGTTCAATTAACGCACTGTCTCTATCACGTGGATCATGACCGAGGAGCCTTGTACGGCAAGAAAGTACAAAGACCTCGCTTTATTCCCTCCATCTCTTCGCGTTGCCAGGGCGTAACCAAACAGCTAATCGTCGGGAGCACGCCCCCACACGCGATCCGCGTAATGAATACGTAGGTACCCTGCACCTACCCTTTTTCTCTCTCGGCGATCATCTCTCACCCTTCCTCCGAGATGATGTTGAGGCTCTCCCTGAGCATTGTACCTGGTGCACACGTAGCTGTGCGTGAAATCCCTGCGGCCAAATGTGGCAACGAGTTCACCATCGCCCATCCCGAGCTTATCCGCCAGCAAACGCGAAGAAGCCAAAGTTAGCCTCAAAAGAGCCTCAATGCAGTCGACAAAAAACCATCGTCAAAAAGGCAGCGGCTTAGCGTTGTGCTTCGTAAAAAAAGATGGACAAGAAGAAAAAGTACCGCAAGAAAGACAACGAAGAAGTAAGAACCGGGGGAGTTAATAAATATGAAAGGATTCTCAGTGGTGAGGCATTCAATCCGTTCATTCCGCATCGTACGCGCCCCGGGGCTCCGGGCAAACTTTATCAAGCGACCAAGAAGAATAAGAAAAGTGTCTCCCTCCATCCTGGATGATCAAGAGGCAATCCAAAAGGCAGTCCTCCCGCTGCATGATGTATATCGAATGTCCCCCCCTTTTTTTTTCATTCCGCTTTTGCGCTCGCGGGTATCATCCAACATAGCGGGAGCGCATCGCAACATCTTTTTGTCGCCCAAGCGTGTGCGCGCATTGACCATAGTCGAGGGAGAGACAGAGAGCAGGCAAGCTCACAAAGGGTTGACCAGGGAATCAGTAAGAAAACGTGCTCGTCCGTATCGTGAATTGGATACTCGGTTGGATGTCCTCCTGGGAGCTTATCCGAGCAAGACGAAGAGAGAGGATGAGGACAAGCTGCTCGGGCTGAAGCGACAAAACAACCGAGTGGTTTCGCGTGCTGCTCCAGCAGCCAACTTCTTTTTTCCTCCCTCGTCTCTCGTGCTTCCCCCGGCTGTTTCTCCGTCTCGCCCTTTCTCGGTGCTTTCAAGGCATCGGGAATGCCAATGAACGGAGAGCGCATTCGAGAAATGAGACGTCGCGTCTTTGGACTCGCTGCGGCTAATGGAGTCCTGTGGTCGATGTAGAGAGATAGAGCCAGGGGAGAGGGACACAAAGCACGAGAGAGAAAGAGAGAGAGAGAGAGGCAATGCACAAAAGGTGTCGGGAATCGCGCGGGATCTCTTTCAGACCTGATGCGACGGAGAAGTCTCTTGGTAAGCGATAGCAAGGCGAAAGATGGCAAGGGGAAAACGTATTGGAGAAAACAGCGAGAAGATGAGCATTGCGCATTGCGTAAAGTTTTTTGCTCGAGTGCGAACAACGCCTCTACAGCTCAACCAGATTTCTCCCTTGCTGTACAAAGGCATACACATCGTTGCGGTGTTGCGTTGATCCGGTCAAAGTCGGTGGATCAAGGAAAGGATGTATGTGGCGATGTCACGAGCGATAGGGATCACCCCCGCGGGGCTCTAGACCGGACTATCACTGCTGCCCGTTGATCCTGGTACGACCTCGGAAGTCTCGCGATGCGTTGGTCCAGGCTGAGTAAAAAGGCACGCCCCGATTCATTCCGATACCCAACGTATGCTTGCACAGCGCGTCCAAGAGTCAAAAGGGCCTATCGATGATGACGGACGAGACGGGGCGGCTGTCCGTTTGACTGCAGGGCAAGCATGCCATGCTGGATTGTATGGGAGCGAGAAGAAGAGCGGTGACATCAATGGCTGATGCCAGGAGACCTTATAGGCTTGGGAGACACGTTGGTCTCAACGGATATGGTCGGATTAGCTAAACGGAGCCGCCGGCTCGGTTGAGGGCCCACCGTAGGTCTCCCCTTCTCGTTCAGGTACACGAGGGTACCTGGCAGCCTCGTGGCTTTTCTGCTTCATCCATCGGGAGAGGATCCAAAGCCGTATCTTTGACTCCCCAACACCACGGGACACTCTTAATAGACCCGAAGAGACGAGGCTTGTTTGGACGTTTGCGGTAAACAGAGCGACAACGGGTGATCTATGTCTGCTCCTGGCAGCTATCCGCTGGCTGTACCGATCCAACACACACCTTCCAAAAGGAATATCCTCTCGTTCGCCCAGTTGTAAGGGATGAAACGAGCCGCACTTTGGGCTCGTTCCATTGCCACCCTGGTCATGGCAGATATTCGGCTTCGCTCTGCATCTTCCTAACATGCCTGTATCGAAGACTCTTTTGACCTTTTGTTTTCCAATCTACCGGGATAAATGATGCAGATAACGGTGATCCGAGGGCTGGAGAAGGGCGAAAAGGCACTTTGGGACGACAGGTCCCCGACTAGCCTCTACTTAATGGCACCTGTTTGACTTTATGTTGTTTTCTCGAACTTGGAACGCTTGTTTTGGGTAGTGAGATTGTAGGGGGCGATAGAAGACTGTTTAAATCGGATTTGGACAGGTTTTTCCCAGCCATCTGTTTTACGGTGATTGCATGTTCCTCTTCGACGGATGGCGTTTGTTGGGCAACTTGGATCATGAAATTCTCGTTTGGACAGCTGAGGAATTATTTAGTTTTGAGGATGGGGGATGCAATCTGAGGCAAAAGTGGTCGACATTTGCAATTGTATTGGTCCTGCATGGTGGCGTTTGTGTAAGACTTCCATCCACCAGTTTCCATCGATATCGATGGAAACTGCTGGATGGAAGTCTTACACAAACGCCACCATGCAGATAAAAATGGAACGCATAGTTAACAAGTCCTTTTGCCAAAAAAAATTGAGACTTGATGACACTTGGAACCAATTGAACTTTGTATGCAGGACCAAACTGACAATTCTAGATCGTGAAGTTTCTGGTATTTGCCCGAAACTTTACGATCCAGAATTGTGAGTTAAAAAAACGCAATCCAGCAGAGTAATCCGAGAATAATTGCTATGGGAAGTTGCAGTATTTTAGGGCACTGGCAGATGTTGTACATGTCTTTCCACATGATTGTAGTTTTTCGTCAACTTCGGATTGGCCGATAATGCAGGTAGTGCTAGGATTATTTAGCGCTTCGTGCAATACAGTAGTGCAATATAATAACTCATAATTCATAGGAATATGCAGCAAGATAGTTGATAGAAATGAAAAAAAAAAAAACGAATCGCGCAATACGGCTGCAGTTGGACGTGCAAGTGTAGTTTAAGGCGGGAAGCCACTGTGACGGGTCCAAGAAAATTGATTTTTTTCCATTTTCTCAAAGTATTCTCGTTTAAGAATATGTGAAAAAATTCAAGTTACATTATTGAAAATTGACCAAGTTTCAGACTATGTAGGGAGAGCAGGTAACGCAACGATTTATGCAAACTTATATTTTCCATCGCGTTTTACTCGAAACGACTTTTTTCGACCTGGCCGGAATCATAACTGTAGCTGTAAATGTCTGATTATTCATTTAAAGAAAATAAAATTTCCGTAATTGCAGTAACTGTCTATATCAATTTAGTATTTTTTAGCTCCCAATATAATTAAAAATATCGCTAAAATTGAACTTTTTTTAACACTCGTGATATTTTTTTTTCTTTCGATAAACGGCCACGTACAAAGATAACTACATTTATAGAGATTATAGAACTTTTTTATTTTCATTATTTAGACCAACCATTGTCAAGTTAATTGTTAATTTTTTTGAATAAAAATGCATTCAATGTATGCTCAGTAACATACCTTTTTTCCAAATCCCAAATACATAATCTAGTAGACAAAAAAAATTGGTAAAACGTTTTTTTTTCGGTCCGTCACAGTGATGTCCTCCCTTAAGGCGATCATCCCATGTGACTGGTCCAAAAGATAGAGAAAAAATTATTTGCACAAATTGCATAAAATGTGTGCGTGTTATATGGACCTGGCATAGTGGACTAATGGTTAGAACTGTCTTTCAAAGTGGCTTCCATGATATCTCAAAAACTATTCAACGGATTTCGCTCAAATTTGTATGGTATAGTCAGCACATCTATAGTTCTCACCCAAACTATAATACTTCTGACATCTGCCATCGTGTTTTTTCAAGCTGAAAAAGTTGGAAAGCAATGACGAAACTTGAAACTTAGCTTTTAAAACCGTGCCAAAAATTCAATTTTCGATATTTTAACTTTACTCTAAGTCCGGCGATGGCCTCAGGTCTATAAATTGAAATGCCGTTTGATTTTTTTTTATTTCAGACGAGCAAAACCTTCGGAATCATGACACCCGTCGACAAATTTTTTTGAACACACAAGTGTCTTTCGAACGGTCTAAAGTCGTTTCAACTCGTTATTTTTGTTTGACAAAATTCTGAGGGACTTTTAACTATTGATACACGTCTGGCAAAAATTCAAAGACAGTGTTTTAAGGGGCTATACCAGTGTGACACTTTCAAACATCGATTTTTTTGTTGCCTTTTTCGACAGTTTATACTTTCAAGAATATCATTATCATTTATATCATTTTATCTTGCAAAAATCGATAATTAAATCTTTAACGCGTTTTTTCTCGAAATGAGATTTTTCAAATTTGCTGACATTGTAACTCAAAGAGCAATTATCCGATTGACTTGAAATTTGAACTGAGTACTCTTGAATATATTTACTCTGCAATGACGTACGATATTTTTGATTGAATAAAAATTAACGATTTGGCATCGAAAAAAATGACCATTTTATAGGCAAGAAAACAGACTTTTTTCATAACTACGCCATTTTGTTAGTTTTTAATATTTTCCGAAAATCCTACGTCATTGTCCAGGAAATACCTTTCAGTTTAACGACATTTTTTCTTTTTTCGGTTTCAGCTACTCAATCGGCCGGAATCAT
>OZ023319.1:10369897-10449897 GCA_964007375.1 Ophion obscuratus
ATTAATATTTTATATTGTTTATGTTATCTTCATTAACAAATAAAAGTGTAGGTTCATTCACAACTAATTAGAAACTTTGTTCGATTAAAAATGACTTCCAAATAAAAATTTGTGTTGCAGTATTGTTTTAAATATGCCGCGCAAACTCACGTCATTGGATATGTGGAACGATGCGGTGTTCCCATATGTCTTCTCATTATAGGGGACAAATGTGTTTAACGGAAAATTATTCTGTCTAAATTTCAACGCAGACTTTGCAGTGTTAAAAGTTGCAATTTTAAAAGCCATTATCTCCCGATTTAAATAGTCGACTGTTCTGAAATTTCACTCAAACATGCATAATCATATGAACAATATCTGGTTGAAATTTGAACAGAATCTATAGAAATAAAGATTGCGCTCTCGTACTACCTTAAGGAAGATTTGTACTTTTTTGGTCTAAACAAAAATTAGCGCACGGCTGTAGAACCGTAAAACGAGGTTAAATTGACGTTAAGGTCAACTTTGACAGTTTTTGGGGCTACGCCAGTCTCCAGTGAAGAGACGAAAACCCAGCACTTTTTACCGTAGAATATAAATTTTTGACTGAAGGTTGCATACTGAAAGTAACCCCAATAAAATGTTGCCTCCCAACACGCCCCAACCTTAAGAAATAGGGGTCAAAAACTTAAGAATCGCCGTATCTCAATAATGAATAGCCCGATCGAAAAAGGTTTCGAACAAAAGTTGTTTGGAATAATGAAGTTCCTATAAAGTTATCTGATGTCTAACGCCCTATCTTTGCGAATAGCGGCACAAAAACGATTCGAAAATTTGGGGTTGATGCGTGCGCGGGCAGAGTAGACATATAGCTGCGTCCTTGTCTGGGGCAGTGGCGCTCTCATGTTTTTGTACTGCTATTTTCAGTACTTTCAGTACATCAGTACAGTACGTTCAGTCAAAAATTTATATTCTACGCTAAAAAGGGCTGAGTTTTCGTCTCTTTTACTGGATCATTAACAGAGCGCCAAAATACGGTTTAAATGTGTGCGGCACGAGCCCGCGTGACCTTGTTGTTCAAGTTTATTAGAATGTTGCTAAAGTTGATTTTGATCTCAATGATAATTACAAGTCTGATTAAGTGCCTATAGTAGTATCCTAAGTACTTGATATTTTTATGTAAAATATTTCCTTAATAAAGTTGACAATTTGATTGTAAACATCGTTTTTCATTTAATTCCATGTATAATGCATAAAATATTATTTTTTTTCCAAAATGATGTCAAAGAAACCCCACGCTCGATGTTGCTTTGACAGTTTTTTTTTTTAATATACAATTGTGGGGTTGGCGGGGCTTGACTTTCTTATACATTTGATAGCCGAAGGACACATTGTTCTATTGGAGCGACAAGAGTTGGAATTTAGGATGTTAAAAAAAAATTACCTACGAGAAACTTCCAAAACCTGTTCAAAGTAACGCCATGTTACCGAACTTTTTATCGGAGTAAGAGGAGCTCGGAATAAGAGGAATGTGTACTCTATGGTCTTGGCATAGGAGATTAGGTGTAAGTATAAAACTTTTCATTTTATTCGCACATAAATTTCAGTTCAACTTTAAACGCAAACGTCTTCATCACTTGAACTAGAATTATCCAAAAATATTCAGGCGTTTTTATTATATGAAAAAAAACTGCAGAAACGTTTGGTTAAAAACTAAACTTCCCCTTCGATCGCTCCCTATTTTTTAATTTTTAAATTTTTCTTCTTGATTATTGTTCGACTTATACATAATATTGTACGAAGTGAAAATATGTTTGCTTTTTTGCGTCAGATCACCTGTTCAGGACTGAGGACTTCCGCAAGTGACGAATATCGTCAAATTTCAACATTCTATATACACAATTTTTCCCTTAAGGAGATTCGGGACAATTATCGAAATGTTACCATTTGATTAAAATTTATACGGTGAATTCTTTGTCATATACTGAATGCACTCTCCAAATTTTAAATCGATCGTCTAGACCTTTTAATAGAATAATTTAATAGAATAATATTTAATCAAATCTACTATTCGAAAGAAAAAAAACACCTTTTAACATAGGGAGGCGCCTGGCTAATCGCTGAATGGCAGTTTTACGTACGAAATAGTGTGAAAAAATGTTTAAAAATATTATGGAAAACTGTCAAATCACTTAGTACATTATGACACTGATGGCAAAATTTTCATAAGGTACTGAGTGATTTGACATAAGTTGCATTTCAATTTCTTTGCGGTACATTATGACACTCAGTACAATCACTCAGAAGATTATGACACTCGGCACATTATGACACTGATGATGAAATTGTCACAATGAACAGAGTGATTTAATATAAGTTGCATTTCAGTGTCTTTGCGGTACATTATGGCACTGATGTGATCACTCAGTACATTATGACACTCAGTACCATCACTCAGTAAATTATGACACTCAGTACAATCACTCGGTACATTACGACACTGATGACAAAATTGTCATAATGTATTGAGTGATTTGATATAAGTTGCATTTCAATGTCTTTGCGGTCCATTATGACACTGATGTGATCACTCAGTACATCATGACACTCAGTACAATCGCTCAGCACATTATGACACTGACGACGAAATTGTCATAATGTATTGAGTGATTTGATATAAGTTGCATTTCAATGTCTTTGCGGTACATTATGATACTGATGTGATCACTCAGTACATTATGACACTGATGTGATCACTCAGTACATTATGACACTGATGTGATCACTCAGTACATTATGACACTGATGTGATCACTCAGTACATTATGACACTGGTGTGACCACTCAGTACATTATGACACTGATGTGATCACTCAGTACATTATGACACTGGTGTGATCACTCAGTACATTATGACACTGATGTGATCACTCAGTACATTATGACACTGATGTGATCACTCAGTACATTATGACACTGATGTGATCACTCAGTACATTATGACACTGATGTGATCACTCAGTACATTATGACATTGATGTGATCACTCAGTACATTATGCCACTGATGTGATCACTCAGTACATTATAACACTCAGTACAATCACTCAGTACATTATGACACTGATGACGAAACTGTCATAATGTACTGAGTGATTGGACATTTTTTGCCTTGGCTTGGAATGTTGCCAGTATACCGGCCTGTATTTTTACTCGATTATAGACGAAAATCAGTTAATTGTTAAATATTCGGGTTCGTGAAAGGAATACTTTAAGCAATATTCCTTGCCAGTGGAAATATATCGAACCTGTATTGGCAGCGGTTTTCCACAGTTTCCCCGTGCTCTCGTGCGAGTGAGATCCATGAGTGCATTGGGCAGCGATGTGGGCATCACTCATGGGGGGTCACTAGGGCACTGGAAACGGTCAAGTGGCTACACAGGGTCGAGGATAGTAAAAATCCACAAGGGCTCGCGCAGCAATGGAAACATTTATATATTTTCTTTATCTGCAATCCATGATCAATCCCCAATGCCCACTAAAAACTGTTTCGGAATTGCACAAATCCCTTTGGGATTTCTTCCATTCGGCGATGATTATTCGAGCGAGGAGGGCTGGAGGGGCCGTCATGAATTATCCCGATCGGCAGGTCGACCGAACCGAAAGCCCCGGATCAAAGTCACCCCCGAATCTCGATGATCCAAAAGTCCACGATGCAAGAGAGCAACATAAGCAAATAACCGCACCAGTTAGCCTAGATAAAATCCTCAGTCACCAGCCTCAGAGTCACCCTATAAAAAACAGGAGAATAACTTTCGAAAATAAATCCCTGTTGGGGTACAAAGGTGAACAAATTTTCCGCGGTGCGAGTGACTTTGATCCTGGAATTCTCATCTCTTCTTACGACGTAGAGGAAGGGGGGGGGGGGGGGGTTGACGATTTGAAGGTGTTGGAATTGGTGTCAGGGCTCTCTCTTCCGGACGATCGAGAATTCGGTTGCGCCTATCCACGACAAAGATGAACAATTACTTTATTTTGACTCTGCGGCGTTGGGCCCCACAATAAAGGCTAAGAAAAAATCCACCTTCTTGACGACGGGGAGCATCACGGGAGAGCTCTTCTTCTCGCTTTTTATTTCTTGTGTCCTTCGCCGACAACAGGCTTTGTTGAGTCAACGCCATTTGATCTTGCCTCGGTGTAAAGCACGCGCTTTTATTCTCACTCCGACTTGTTTTCCTCGGCTTTCATTGTCCGGGCCTCGGGGGTGAAAACGTCTTTTGGAAAGGTGAGTTTGCCTCGCGTCGCTGTCGTACGTCGTGGAGACGGGAAGGGTGCAAGTGCCGAAGGTCCGAGGCTGGAAGGGACCCGAGCCAAAGGCCCTTCGCTTCTCGCTCGTCCAAGTATTAACTCCAGGCTCTTTCTTGCGTCTTCTCGTGCCTGTCATCCGGCGCAGCCAGACCGGAGGCCAAAGAGACCCAAAGAACTCTCTCGGGCGACAAATGGTACCCCGGGTAGTTCTTTGGCCAGTGCCGCATTCTATGGGGGTGCGGCTGTTTTCAACCCCTCGGGCTTTCCTCGTTTGCCTCTACCTCGCGCATTCGGCACGGAAATTTGCCCATCTTGGGCCCCTTTGATCGGTAGAAATCCATATACACGTACACCAGACGGTGGGGCGAAGAGCCAAGCATGGTTACAGCTGTAGAATGTAACATGCCGAACGCCCGCGCAATGGAGCATCAAAACCACCATCGAGCCCTCAAAATGACACCAAGTTACCAAACAATCCATTCGATGAAGATTTACGAGGATTTCCCCTTCCACGTCTCTCTTTCTCTCTCGCCATCTTTCGGGTCGATCTTCATTGGGATGCTGCAAGTTGATGTTTCATCTCATTCTCTCTCTCTCTCTCTCTCTCTCTCTCTCTCTCTCTCTGCCTTTTGGTGATAACCTCAAAATAGTTCAATTGCAGTCTTAACTATATCTTCTCTCGAATCGTTTATACATTTAAGACATTTAACTTATAGTTAATTCTTTTTCACTGTCTAAAATGATGTCATGGTTGAGGCACAGCAGTGTAATGTGCTCTCATTTGATGATGGTTCAGTTTGACTTTAACTTTCATTTGTCTAGTTTTTAGTGCTTTTATTTTGTATTATATAGAACCTTTTTATTTCTATTGTGTCCTCTTCTGTATTATTTTGTTCTTCTTTTGTAGTTTTTTTTAATAAATTTTTTAAAAATTGTTTTAATACAGAATCTTTTCATTTCTATTGCATCATATTCTGTATGATTTTCTGTTTGTTTGCTCACCCTAATTTGCCCGATAGACTTCTAGGGCATAATAAAGTTTATCGATCAATAAATCTCTCTCTCTAAATTAAATAATAAAAATAAAAATAATGATTGTTGACGGTGCTACTTTTTTCCTGTCTTTTCTTTTCTTTCTTCTTTGTTTCTTTTGCTTGCTTTTTCGCTTGTTATATATCTAAATTCTTCTTTATCCTGTAAAATGTTTGTCTCGGATTTATTTTCATTTTTATAATCTTCGTTATCAAATTGAGGATATGGTTTAAGGTTTATCTTTTATTTTTACTTTGCTAACGGTGAAAATGAATGTTTCTCCTTGCTTTATTTTATTATTGTATTCGAAAAGGATATCTGTATAATTTTTCACCAGCGAAATGGTCACATCACTTATTGTTAGTTAGAGAGCAAAATGTGTTATTGTTGAGTTATGTATTTATGATTTGCCTCAAAGTTTTACTAACAAGGAACATCCCTCAGATGACAGCCTTCGATTTTGTTGAAATTTGGATCTGCTATAAAGCACCGAAAAGTAAACGATACGTATTTTTTTTTGATCGGCGGAAAAGCGGTTTTAAGGGGTGCAACCACCCCTCGAAAAAAGGCATCTCTAGGGGTAATATAGCAGTTTCACACACAAGGAGTCCACCGATTTTAATGAAACAAAAACGAAAGTTCTTCTAATCCGAAGCAATGAAAAATCCACTATAGTGACATGGCCAAAAAAATTAAGGGGTGAACCACCCCTACATTTGCTTTTTCGAGGGGTGGTTCCACCCCTTAAAACCATTTTTCCGCCGATAAATAAAAAATACTAATCGCTTACTTGTCGGTGCTTTATAACATATCCAAATTTCAACAAAATCGAAGGGTGTCACCTGAGGGATGTTCCTTGTAAGGCATAATAAAATGTATCTATTTATCATCAATCTCGCTCTCTCCTCTCGTTCTCTTCACTTCCTCGAGCCTGTCCATCTAGGCGTACTTTCTCACCGTGTGCGGTCGCCGCAGTCCATTTTTGAGTGTAGAAATGATCTATGGGAAATAACGCGTAGGGAGAAAGAAAGGGACTCCTACTTTGCACCTGAATGATCCAATTTTCGAGGTTCACGAACTCGGGGAAAAAAAAAAGAAAATTCGAAAAACGAAGGAAATTTGCATTTTTTTCCTTCGGCCCGTGGAAATTTTACCACAAGCTCCGAAATATCGTGCTGCACACGTATGCTCACGAATATTTTAAACGAACCATTCTCGTCTCTCAGCTGATGTGAATTGAAATAACAAGTGAGAATCTTCTCGCACGTGAGAAGAAATTTTCAACCTCGTAAAAAAAGGCAAAGAACGCGAGATGGGGGGTGGACGACGAGCAACGAATTTTCCGAGGCCAATCTAGTTGACTTTTCACGGTTTTACGTGGCATTGTGCCAGTCGGGATTCGAGATCGCGCGACGAACCGAAAGAATTTACCAGTGCTGCATTTGACCAGGTATATATATATATATATATATATATATATATATATATATATATATATATATATACCCACATAGATACATGAGAAATGCGAGATCTTTCGTGTCCTTTCTTTACGCCCGAAAGAGAAAATTTCTCGAGTGGCATACGAACGCACGAGGGGACAGCAAATCGGGCGTGGCGAGAAAGAAAAAGCAGTACCAGCGGTTTGCGATTATGAGAAGATGCAAGGGAATGTATGGGTGCATTGAGGCGAATGTACGCTGGGGAAAAGTGACGTGAAAATTTAAAAAATTCTAGTTAGTGATCATGTTTACTCTTTTTTTGGGAATTTCTCATTTTCATAATGTTAATTTATTTTTATTTTTATCAAAGTTTATTTGTGATGTTATTTTTAATAACGTTATTATGTAATTTATTTTGTTATCTTATTTTTGTTAATTTTATTTCGAGATATTATTTTAGAATGTTACTTGATCATTATCAATGTTATTTTATTTTTGTCAATGGTACTCTGTGATTTGTTTCGCAATGTTGTTTTATTTTTATTAATGTTATTTTGAGATTTATTTTATAATGTTACTTTAATTTTATTTCACAACGTTATTTTATTTTTATTAATATTATTTTGTGATTTCATTTCATAATATTCATTTCCATGCCTTTCCAGACTTCCGCCACCTCATCCCTTTGGCTCTTACCCCACAATTGTCACTTCGCTATTCCCAATTCTTGAGAAACTCCCCAGATTGTTGTCCACATCAGCTCGTTTCCCGATGCCCTACTGTGTTGCATTTGCACGAGGGCACAGGGAAACTGTGGAAAACCTGTGCCGATATAGGTGGCTGTGCTTTCACTGGAAATCCGGTTGAAAATGCCATCCACTACCAATGGTTGCTTTTTTTAGGGGTATTTTTTTTAAGGACAGGTTACCATCGAGAAGCATGGAAAATGCATGAACGTCAGGGATTTTTTAAAATATAAAATAAATACTATTGAAAATAGGTTTCAACGTATTTTATTCTTCTACCAGTGGAGAGTCAATTCCGATTTTAAGTATTTAAAAAAAGTAAAAAATGGTGGCTCCAGCTCCCGTCAAATAAAGCCATGCACAGTTCATCTAAATAAAAAACGGGTTGGAAATTAATAAACTAGGCTATATTTGAGGGACCTTATCTTTTTTGGCTCCTCAAAAACCCCTGGATAGCGAAATGGCAGCCGTTTGAAAAAAAAACCTAATTTTGTTGCCTGTTTTTTTTTCGTCAACGGACGAAAAATCAATTTATTTGAAATCAATTTTTTTTAAATCAATGTTTTCCAAATAAATTTTTGACAAAAATCGCTGCCCGCCGGCCCCGCAAATTAAATTTTCTTTCAACTGCGCAGAGATTCACGTGAATCGGTTATTCATCCGTTGAAGCTGTAGAGCGCTGTAGAATGCTGTTTCCAGAAAAACGCATTTGAATTTTAATGTTATAAAAAATCGTATTTAAACCTCCCACTGCAGACTGGGTCGTTTTGAACGCATCTTCCACTTTGAACGAATGTTAGGATACTTAATTGTTGTTTTTTTAAAATACATTTTGGCCCATTAAATAAAGACCATTGTTTACAAAAAACGTCTACAATTTTTTTTTTAAATCCATATTTACCGAAATACAACGATCTGAAAAACGTCTGGGGTCCAATCGACCCCATATGCAGTCAGAGGTGCGTGGCGGAAATTTGCAGGCGAAGGGTTAAGGCCGGAGCCTGAATTAGAAGGTCTGAAAAATAGTTTTTTTTATTGCTTAAATCAATGGATAAACTATCCAAGAATAGATTTACAAGTTACAGACGCCAATTGTAAATATTTTCGAAGATACAAGGCTAAAAGCAGAGAAGCGTCGAGCATTGAAAATTCATATTCCCTCCTATTGAATGCTTTGAAGCGCGTTTTCTCGTTTTCATTTGCACGATTTTTCCAAATTGGCGAGCGTGATAGCGAAATAACTAAACTACCTATTAAATCAAACCAACGTTGATTTCCATCAGTATGAAAATCTCTTCTAAGTGAACAAAAAAAGTCGTTGAAAAAGTATTTTCAAATAATTGTTATAGCATGTTAACCCTTTGAAGCATACATTTTTCCTTACGTGCAATCAGCTCGAAACTTTGTACTCGGGGGTTTTCGGGGTCGCTGATTACAAATCTGCGATCAAAATTTAGAAATTCAAGATGGCGGATCCAATATGGTGGACCATAAATGCAAAAATCGTTTGATGAAAGCGAACGTTGGTACTCAGGAGTTTTCAGGGTTCCTGATTACAAATCTGCACTCAAAATTTGAAAATTCAAGATGGCGGATCCAATATGGCGGACCATAAATGC
Organism: Ophion obscuratus; assembly: GCA_964007375.1. Lineage (NCBI taxonomy): Eukaryota > Metazoa > Arthropoda > Insecta > Hymenoptera > Ichneumonidae > Ophion > Ophion obscuratus. The sequence goes on from OZ023319.1 coordinate 10,379,023, forward strand.
AAAAATGGTTTTATGAAAGCGAAAGTTGGTACTCGGGGGTTTTCGGGGTCGCTGATTACAAATTTGCACTCAAAATTTAGAAATTCAAGATGGCGGATCCAATATGGCGGACCATAAATGCAAAAATCGTTTGATGAAAGCGAACATTGGTACTCGGGAGTTTTCGGGGTCGCTGATTACAAATCTGCACTCCAAATTTGAAAATTCAAGATGGCGGATTCAATATGGCCGACCACAAATGCAAAAATGGTTTGTTCGGGTTATAATAATATATTAAATTATTTATATATTATAATTAATATATAAATATTTTTTATAATATATTATAATAATATATAATATAAAAAAATATATAAAATAAAAAAGTTAAAAAAAATGAAGCTAGAATCTCGCTACGTCCTCGCTGTTAGCTCCGGGTGATGCTAAAACCGTAGTTCTATTAGAAATTCAGTATAACAGAATCAACATATTGAACAACTCCGATGTTTTAGTAATTCCAGTAAAATCTCCTGTTCTGGTCCGCCATATGAGATTCGCCACTTTGAACTTCTGGATTTTGAGCTCAAATTCGTAATCAGCGACCCAAAAAACGTCTTTGAATTCATGTTTTGTGAATGGTTAACCTATTAGATTAGGCACAATTACATTTATTGTCTAAAAAACGTGTTTTTTTGTACTGTAGTGATGATCAACATCCACTAAGTGCAACATAAGCCCTTAATAGTGATAATGTAGTAACAATTGATCTCCTAACATCCTAAATATACATTTACATTCGTCGTTATGCGCTAAAATTTTTTTTATTAAAGAAAAACAGAGTGGAACTAGATGACATCCCAGTATGTCAATATGCTTCAAAGGGTTAAAGTGTTTTTTAAAACATTTTTTTTAACCCCAGAAAAGTTATAATTTCACGATTTTTTCAGCTTTTTCTTAGTTCACCCAGAAGAAAAATATATGACATTTGAACATATTATTGTTTTTTTTGTTTCAGTCAAGAATTACGATCTTTCCCGCCAATTGGAGACTGCAGTGGCAAGACGCACATAGAATAGGCTGACAAATTTGTAGTAATTAATTTTATCACGTTGATTTTTTTTATTTTTTATGCATTTTAAATATACATGAAAAGTTACCTCAATGTTCATTGGGCTCACGTGTTTTGATCCCTTATAAAAAATTCTCGAAAAAACGATTTTTTTTATACTTCTAATTCAGGCTCCGGCCTCAATGTTTATTTTTGACAGCCCAAACAAACCCAAACCCACGTGTTCTAACCAATTCAAGCATCAAATTATGATTTTGAAAAATCTAATTTTTCATCGCCATGAACGTGTCCTCAAGTGCCAAAAATACAGCTTGATTTTCTCCATTCATATTCTCGATGTTCTCCGCATGTATGGGTATACGTATAACGAACAATAGCTCCCTATTTTACACATGAATGCGAGAAGTTGATTTTCAAGTGCGTTCTTTCGACGACCATCAAGTCCTAGTTTAACATTCGAAAATGTCTTTTTTTGACGCTACTCACGTGTGTGTTGGGCGTGAAAAAAAAAACATTCTAAAGCTCACCCACGGAGTGTCAACCGAAGTCAATTGACTGTCGACGATTCGCTCGGGCGTATGAATTATTCAGATATTCTTTTTGGTCCCCCATATCGACACCGGTATAACCAACAAAATCAAATTATCAGTGACAACTCGTGAGCGCATCGTGAGAAAATAGACAGTTCAATTTGCCCCGACTGAAATAATGCTCGTTTGCGGATAATGAAGAAATTAACGAAACTCACTTCGTGGCTCGAGATTGCTCGGGCTTTGCGCGGAGAGCACGGTAGGCGTCGTTTAATCGCGATACGAGATTTATTCGCCTCTACCGATCTCGTTGAATGAGCCGTGATGTATGACTTTTCGTATAGGAAATGAGACGAACGATAGCCAGCCTCGAGAACTCTCTGGAGTGATTCGGGATGGAGGATATCCGGGCAAGTGGGCGAAATGACGAATCATTATTATTGTTTTAAAAATATTGAATCAATATTAAAATTGACTTTGATAAATATTATTATTATTACGATTTTTAATTCAGTGACAATTATTCTGATATCGCGGGCAATTTTCTTCGTGTACTATAATTAGTTCTTTTGTAATTGAGTAGTATTTGACGGATGACGGGTGACGAACATAAATATTATTTATGTTTTTGTCAATAACTTTTTTTATCATTTATTTTCAGTAACTTATTTATAACAATATTGTGATATCATTATTATGATTTTTTACTTTTATTATTTTATTATTATTACTTAATAATGGTATGTGTAAACAAATGAATTACTGAAGCGTATATCTAAAAGTATGTTTTATCCGCTTATCAATTTATGAAAATTATTTATTATTTATTTTAATAAATATATCATTAAATACATATATTAATAAATACTCATATTTAAGCGCATTGAGGCAATATTATTATTTACCGTAAAAGTCGATTAATAAATGTCGTTTTGACAAGTGTTTGTCATGGAGACACATGACATGACAAACGCATAAATAATATTTATATGTTTGTCCTGTATTGTAAATGTATCCAAACAAATGCAAAAATAATATTTATTTTTTGTCTCTAACATTTTTTCTTAATTTATTCTGAGTAATTTGTTCATAATGATATTATTATATCATTGTTATTATTATTTACTTACCTTTTTATTTTTATTATTATTATTCATTCACTTATTCCCATTATTATTACGTAATAATGGTATAAGTAAATAAATAAATGAGTGAGGCGTATATGTACAAGTATATCTCATCTACATATCAATATATAACAATTATTTATGCTTTTATTATGCGCATGGAGACAATATTATTATTCATCGTAAAAGTCGATTATTTAAAAATTGTTTTGACATGTGTTTGCCAAGTCGTTGACACATGATTTATGACAAACACATAAATATTATTTATGAGTTTGTCTATAACATTTTTTAAATAATTTATTTTTAGTAATTTTTCTATGACAATATTATTACACCATGATTATTATTTACTTTTTAAATCTCATTATGACGATTATTATTATTTATTTTTAATTTTAATGTCACTCTCTAGATAAACGCTTTACTCATTTATTTATTCACTTATATCATTATTGCGTAATAATAAGGGTACACGTAAATAAATGAATGAGTACGATGAACGTGAGTATGATGAACATTAATATCACTACTTGAAGATAAATGCTTGTTTATCCTCAAGTAGTGATATTAAAGTTTGCATCATTGGAATGCAACGAAAATTAATACCTTTTCATTGTCCAATTTTTTAAAGCTGTTTTTGGCTGTGAAAGTCACTCAAACTTTTTTACATATTTTTATTAGACTTTCAGCGCCTCAATTTGCAAAAAATAGGCTTTCGATAATTATAAAAGTACAGAAACGATAAATAAACAAAAATGTTCAATTGTAACGATGAAAACTTCAACGTACTTACAAGCACATTTAATCTACTTATCAATTTACAAACATTATTTATGTATTTATAATGCCCACTGAGGCAATATTATTATTCGTCGTGAGAATCGATTATCAAAAATCCCTTTTAAGGCGTTACCCCCACTTGTAGCGCAAAAAAAGGCCTTTTTCATGAATTTTTTAAAAGAAAACTACAAAACTTTTTTAATCGATCAATATACCATCTTAAAGAACACATCTTGAAGAACTTTCAGTAATTTTGAAAAATATTACATTGTTTAGTGGCAAATGGCCGTCAATGAAATAATGTTTTTATATACACGGTTTGCGGTGACCAACATTGCGGCGAAGTGGATCATCTGAAAAAAAAAATGCGGATGGATTTAGTCAAATATAAGTATAAACTAGTCTTTAATCGAAGGATTTTAAGAAATATTCATTTTTCACAAAATGGCGGATAGTCAAAGTTAATGGTTCGATTTTAACGAAAAAAACAGCCGTTTTTTGGCTATAAAACGGCCATTTTTTTCGAAAAAAAAAATCGAACGATTAAAGACTACATTTTTATGTATTAAATAAGCCTGCAAAATTTCAAGAAGATCGGTTCATTAGTGTTCGAGTAATCTTGGTCACCGACTTCAGAAATGCCATTTTGAGAAAAACGCGTTTAAAGTTTCAATTTCCGGTCGTTTACACAACGGATTCTTCTCTTTCAACGCTCATATCTCAGTCAATTTTGTTCGGATCGACTTGAAATTTTCGGGACATATTCTCAGATATTTATACTTCAAAAAAATCGATTTTTTCAAAATCGCAAGTGGGGGTAACCCCTTCAGAATTCTACAAGAGAAAATGCTCGTGTGTGCAAAATTTGTATTTATCAAAAAACTTATTTTACGCATCTCCGACGTACCTACACGAGTGCGCGACATTTTTTTCTTCTCAATTTCCTTTTATTTTAAAACGCTTTTCGTGTTTTCAAGTTGATTAATACAAAATCGCATCGTAAAAGTATTTATTGTTTACCGCAAAAGTTCACCAGGTGAGAAAGCGAAGTGTGATTATCGTTTTTTTTTATCGCGCGCGTTCGCGTTGTACGAGCATAAAGTCACTTTATAATTCCACATTCGAGTCGTGTACTTTTTTTTTTACGATCGAGGAGATCCTTGATTATAATATCGATGATTTATCCCAGCGAAGTATACGAGAGCGGGGGAAGGGACGTACAACGTTTCGAGATCGGAATCGCCAGGTGATCCGAACGAAGGTGGCGAAAAAGCGCCCGGCTGGATCGGCAAGATCTACGCGACCTGGCACCGAAGTCATCGTCGTAAAAAGTGCGGGACGGAGAATGAAAATTGCGCGGAAAGTCGTAAAAAATCGGGAGATACGGATTCTCGTCGAAGATCGTTGAAAAACTCGGCGAGAGACGAAAGAGTGGAGACAGCGAGGGGGGAAAGAGCGAAAGGCACCACGGATAAGATTGACGAAATTTTCGTCAACGACTGCGTGCAAGTTTTACGTTATACGGACGCGAATAACAGATCGCTGAAAGCTGCTCGAATTTCTCTCGCGCCGTCGCCACGTCGGGCGAATAACGAGCCGAGCAAAAAAATTGCAAAAGTTCCCAATTCTCGCGGTACGAGGGGGAAAAAAACGCTTTGCGATAGCACGGGGTGCAAAAGTGTCAAGAGCAAAGTCGAGGCTAAAGAGGCTGCCACCGATGTGAGCGTCGATATCGAGGAATTGATAGCAAAAATTCAAGATCTCAAGAAGAGCATCGAAGAGGTCGAAACGCACAACCGAAATGCTCCTCCGGTAAATTGGCAAACTTTTATTTTATTTTCACAAATTCTTCGGGAAAGTTATTGGTGATTTGATTTGAACATTTTTTAATTATACCGAGTGAGGGTACACTAATTGTTGCCACCTTGAATATCTCTGTAATTATCGACGTCACGAAAGAATGTTCGAAACAAAAGTTGTACCGTACGAAAGGGTTCATCAAATGCGACCACTTTTTTTTAATCTCAGCGGAGGCGGTGTCGCACAGTAAAGGTCACCTCCACTTTTTTAAATGGGACGGTACATTTTTTTTTCAACTATCTTGTAGAGCATCGAAAACTGCAGAAAAAACATTTAGGGGTCACGGTCGTTCAAGGTCATTTAAGATCAAAAAGTGACATGAACTTTATTTTTATGTGAAATTACCTTTATTCACAGTCGATGTTCAAAGTTATTGCCATTGGAATCAATGCAGTATTGCAATCTCGTCATCACGGATTGTGTAGAATTTCTTATCGCTTCGGCACTTATCGAATCACAGGCTCGAAGCATTCTCTCACACATATCATCCGGCGTAGTTGGACGTTCTTTATAAACAAGATCTTTCAAGTATCCCCAGAAGAAAAAGTCCAGAGGCGTCAAGTCTGGCGAGCGAGCCGGCCGCGATACAGCTCCTCCGCGTCCAATCCAACGATTTGGAAATCTCTTTTGCAATTCATTTCTAGCTATCAGCGAAAAATGTGCGGGGCACCATCGTGTTGATACCACATTCTGTTTCTTGCTTCTAAGGGTATTTCTTCCAATAACGGACCTAATGTTTCTTGGAGGAATGTGATGTACTTCCTACCATTAAGGCGTTACCCCCACTTGTAGCGCAAAAAAGGCCTTTCTCATGATTTTTTAAAAAGAAAACTACAAAACTTTTTTAATTGAGCAATATACCATCTTAAGGAACACATCTTGAAGAACTTTCAGTAATTTTTTTATTGAAAAATATTACATTGTTTAGTGGCAAATGGCCGTCAATGAAATAATGTTTTTATATACACGGTTTGCGGTGACCAACATTGCGGCGGAGTGGATCATCTGAAAAAAAAATGCGGATGGATTTAGTCAAATATAAGTATAAACTAGTCTTTAATCGAAGGATTTTAAAAAATATTCATTTTTCACAAAATGGCGGACAGTCAAAGTTAATGGTTCGATTTTAACGAAAAAAACGGCCGTTTTTTGGCTATAAAACGGCCATTTTTTTTCGAAAAAAAAAATCTAACTATTAAAGACTACATTTTTATGTATTAAATAAGCCTGCAAAATTTCAACAAGATCGGTTCATTAGTGTTCGAGTAATCTTGGTCACCGACTTCAGAAATGCCATTTTGAGAAAAACGCGTTTAAAGTTTCAATTAGCCGGTCGTTTACACAACGGATTCTTCTCTTTCAACGCTCATATCTCAGTCAATTTTGTTCGGATCGACTTGAAATTTTCAGGACATATTCTCAGATACTTATACTTAAAAAAAAATGTAATAAAAAAAAATTGATTTTTTCAATATCGCAAGTGAAGGTAACCCCTTAAGATTCCCTTCGATGAAATAAGGGCCTATGATTCCATCCCCAATAATCCCCACCATAGATTAACCGACCACAGTCCTTGGTGTGCAACTTGCCGCAGCCAATGTGGATTTTCAGTTGACCACAAATGCATGTTATGCGAGTTAATATTTCCATGATTCGTAAATGTTGCCCTCGTCAGTAAATAAAATCCGATTAATAAATGAGTCATCTCTCTGAATCTGGCGTTGAGCCCATCGACAGAATTCAGTGCGATTCATGAAATCCGTACCAGTTAATTCCTGATGGAGACTGATGTGGTAAGGATGATATTTATGACGATGCAGAACAAGTAGAATACTTCTTTGGCTTACGCCAAATTCCCTCGCAATTTGACGAGAACTCGCACAAGGCTCTCAATGAACGGCGGCAAGAACACCAATTCCCGTTTCTTCGTTAATAACTCGCTTTTGTCGGTTACTTTCCCGACGGGTTAAGGATCCAGTTGTCCTCAGTTTAGTGTACAAAATTTGAAATGTACGGCGTGTAGGATGAGAACGTTCAGGAAATCTTTCAGTGTATAAGTCTCTAGCTCTCACTGCATTTTTCTGACATTCTCCGTAAATTAGAAGCATATCAGTTTGCTCTTCAAAGCAATACATCATTTACATTCGCTTGATTCATTAATACTAGTCTCACCGTTCTTACTATCGTTATCTTGGGTTTGTTTGGGCGAAACATTGTACAATGTTCCGTGTACCTTGTAGGTTTGGTGCTGTTGTTTACATACAAGACAATGGCAAGACTTCGGCGATAAGTGCCGAAGTGATAAGAAATTCGTGATGAGGAGATTGCCATACTGCATTGATTCCAATGGCAATCACTTTGAACATCTACTTTGAATAAAGGTAATTTCACTTAAAAATAAAGTTCATGTCACTTTTTGATCTTAAATGACCTTGAACGACTTTGACCCCTGAATGTTTTTTATGCAGTTTTCGATGCTCTACAAGATAGTTGAAAAAAATGTACCGTCCCATTTGAAAAAGTGGAGGTGACCTTTACTGTGCGACAGCGCCTCCACGGAGATAAAAAAATGGTCGCATTTGATGACCCCTTCCGTACGGTACAACTTTTGTTGCAAACATTTTTTTGTGACGTCGATAATTACAGAGATATTCAAGGTGGCAACAGCTAGTGCCTCACCCTGTATATTCTGAATAATTTTTTTCGTGATTTTTGTTTGGCAATTTATAATAATACATATTAAATCAATAATAATAAATATTTAACAAGTTTCGTGACTATTGATAATATTATTCCTGTTCCATAATTTGGAGTAATCAATTTCCCATCACTTTTCCCGATGCTTTTTATTATTTCTTTCGATAAAAATTTATTATGAGAAAACTCGTATAATTTTTTAAGGGGATTTCTAGCGTGTCAAATATTGAACGAAAGTATTAATGTGAACCAGATGTGTTTTTATATCAATTATAATAATTTAATTACAGTAAATGATAACTGTATACAATCTTATTAATTATTATAATAATTATGTATGATTTGGTTATGTGTAATATTATCATGAATTAATAAGATATTTAATATTTTTTTCAATCATTAATTTTTTGTTCCGTAATTTTTAATTATAATAATTTTTAATATAAAAGTAAATAAATTATAACAAATATTCAACAAGTTTTTTTACCATTCATAATATTATCTGTGTTCCATAATTTGAGATAATAAATTTCTCATAACCTTTTACGATGTTTTATAATAACCTTTTTTCGATAATTTACCATGATGAACCTCGTATAACTTTTCAGGCGGATTCATAACGTGTACAAAATGAAAAGAAAGTATTAACATGAATAAGCTGTTTTTTTTATTCCAAATATAATAATTGATTACAGTAAATGATAACTATATATAATCTTATTAATAATTATAATAACTATGTATGATTTGATTATATGGATAATTATTATAATTAATTAATATTATATTTATTACCTATTAATATAAACAAATTATCATCATTAATCATTTTATATATTTATATATATTTTTCTTCTTCCACTAACCTGTGTCATTCTAATCCGTGTCTGGAATTTGTTACAACCTGAATCTTTTATTTGCGAAAATTATTTTAAATTCGGACCGTCCTTCCAATGCCGTCGATCGCGTTGGATAAAATTCGGCCCGATTGCAGCCAAAGAAAAAAGTGCCGGGAGTGGAGGCGAGTTGTCAGACGAACGACAGATTCGTCACCGATCTCCTCGGAGTTTACGCGACTCTCGCGACTTGCGGCAACGATTTGACGAAGCTGCGAAAGTTCATGCAAACGCGCAACGTGCGCAAAGAGATCGAGCAGCTTCGAGGGGTTGGTTGCTGCGCCGAGAAAAATCCTCATCAGCATACACTGTTGGACGGCCTGGAGGTAATCGTGAGATTGGCCGGTGAAAAATCGGCGCAAGAGAAGATTCGCGTGACAGCCGATACGACGGCTGGTGTCAAAGTCGTCGACGATCGGCCGAAGGAACGAGGCGAGGCGATGGGTCACGTGGCCGCAACGGACGAAGCCAATAAGCTCGACGAAGCCAAAGGAACGGCGTTGAAGTCGACGTGTTCCGACGTTTGCGTCTCTGACGGAGCGAGGCCCGTTGACGTCGGGACCACCGCCTCGAGAGCAGCCGCTAATAAGGAAAAATCCGCGGACTCGAGACCCGCAAAATCCTCGCGTGGCAAAACGAAAGACACGAGGGAAAAAGCTGGCGAGCTCAGACTCGAGACGAAGAAGAAGGAACCGAAGCCACGTGCACGTGATCAGCCTGCCTCGAGTCAAAGTAATTTAAGGCTGTATTCTTAAACACCCATTTTCAAGGTGATTTTTCGGGAATTATATTTGGCGAAACGGTTATATCTACAGTGCTAGTTTTTTACAGTTATATTTATACATGTTTGGAGTAACATCTTGAATTTTTTCAAAATATTTTATTCGAAATTGTTCATGATATTTGACGTTGCGTAGGTCATGTCGCGAACATTTTTTTTTCAGCGGGCGTTGCGTTTGCGGCCGTTCTTGTCATCTGAAACAAACCAGTTAAACAAAGTTCTATTCTTTACGAATGTGGTTATCGTTCGGCCCTCCATCTTTTCGATTGGTTTATAATTACTACTATTTTTCCGGGGCGCAACAAGTGAACATTTTATTGTAAAAATCAGGGTACTCTTTTTCGAGCGCCGCCATTTCGTAAATTTTTCCTAAAATTTTTTATTAGGTGGCCGAACGATGACCGCATTCGTAAAGAATAGAATTTAAAAAATCGTTGGTTTCAGATGGCAAGGACGGCCGCAATCGCGATGCCCGACGATAAAATTTTTTCGCGATATGCTACCTGCGCAACGTCAAATATCGTGTAGGATTTCGAATAAAATACTTTGAAAAAATTTAAGATGTTACTTCAAATATGTATAAATGTAACTGTGAAATACTAACACTGTAGATTTAACCGGTTCTCCAAATTAAATTCCCAAAAATCGCGATTAATAAAATCTCGTTGAATATTTTTTATCAGTTTTCCATCCACGAACATCCCTATAGCCGCCATGTCAGAAAAATCCCCAGGGTGTTGCCCACAGCCACTCGTCTCCTAACGCATTGTGCATTTACATCAGGGCACAGGGAAACTGGGGAAAACCTGCGCCCTCTCATTCGCGTTACCATATTTGTTAATAAATACAAATTTGTTGGGGTTTTTTTTTACGAAACAGAACCATCCACTGAAACATCGAAACCACGAGACGCCTGGTATGGAAAATTCTCTGACAGAAACGGGAACGAACCCTTGGAAACTTTCGCCAGTGAGAACGCGGCGAGAAGCCAAACGGGCAGCAAGAGAAGGGAAACCCGATTGAACTCGAAGCCCGTTCGTGTATATATTTACCAACATATATTTCTTTACATAGACACGTATGTACATATAGAATGGCGTTGAATTTTGCATCGCTAGAATGCAACGAAACTCGATTATTTTTAAGGAAGTTGGAGCGATCCAGTTGATTCAATGGTGCTTTATGATTTTTTTCAATAAACCTCAAAAAAATGCATACGAGGTGTAGTTTTACTGTGTAGGCGCATATTTCCCATAAAATATACAATTAAAGGGCGGAATTAATGTTTATATTTTTATTACGTGAAAAAGAAACACTTTTGTGTTACTGCCAACTTGAAAAAGCATAACATGATCGATGATTATTACGAAAAATTGCATCAGTTTTATATAACTCGAAATGAAATTTTGAGTTATTTATAATTATGCCTATTTGACATTGAAGGAGGCAGCAATGCTCTTCATTCGCCAGCCAAGATTCTTGAACTTTTATCAAACCTTAATTATTCAATATTGACCATATGTGGTTTACGATGGGCAGGATGGGTTTTTTAAAAATGTTTACAAAGGTTTAGTTTACGTTAATTCATTATTAGAAATGGTTTGTCTTAGTGGTAAATAACCAAAAAAAAAAAAAAATACATCTCATGTAGCGTGAACGTCTTGCCCATCTAACCGCACGTAAAATTGCACACATTAAACTATTTTTTATCTCTGGTGTTTTGTGGTAAAAAAATTTCATAAAATTCTTAAACACTCAGTATAGTCTAAGCAATAACATATATTTTTCTTTAAAACATCCCCTTGTGGGTAACGCCCCAACCTCCTTCATTGTCCAATTTTTTGTCCCGCCGATTTAGGCTGTGAAAATCATTCAAACGTTCCCACGTCTTCTCATTAGAGATGTATGTCTCCAGTTCGTAAAAAATCCTGTGAATACCGATAAAAATAAAGAAAAAAGATCCTCGCACTCCGACGATGCAGGCTTCAACGGCATTACATATTACGGAACTAAAGTCCATAAATTATGACGCAAGCTCCGATTCTTCCATAAATTATGATGCAAGCTCCGAAGTAGATCGAGTATCGAATCGACCCAGCCCTTCTTTCCTCACAGCCGTCTTTTGTCTCAAATTCCAAAATTTCAGTTCCTTAGCCTCACCGATGATTCACCCAGGTCCAAGAGTGCGCAGTCCCGCGAACCTAAAGAAAAGTCACAGTCGTGATTGCGAAAATTCGCAAATGATTTTTGGGGTGGCTAAGCAAGATGATTAAAAGAATTCTGAGTCGTGCACCATCCGTGAGTCGAATAGTTGATTCATGCCAAATTATTTACAAACTGACACTAGCCGCAGAAGCAACATTAATTATAATAACAATAATAATGGTGCCATAGAATAATAGCAATATCGTAATAATAACGATATAAAAGTAATACTGTAATTATAATAATACCATAATAATTATTATACAGAAGTAATACTGTAACAATAATGATGCCATACATTATTATGGTATTGCTATTATATCATTATTCATAATACTATAATTATAATAATACCATAATAATACAGGTAATATAAAAATAATATAATAATGATATAATAGTACTACTATAATAATAATAACAAGAATAATACCATAATAATAGTTATCTAAAAGTAATTCTATAATAACAACGATGCGAAAATAACATTATGATATAGTACCAGTGCATTGACAATTATAGTGATGGCAACTAAACTGATATAATTCGTAAACGTTATAGGACTCTAGAAACGAGGATAAGGTTATAATAATCGCGAGATGTTTAGCGTCCCGACACACGCAAACGATGAGAATGGGCACTAAAACAATTCTTATACTTCGCGAACCTTCAATTTCGAAATCACCGCTACCCAGTCCTGAGACACGATCTATCAACGATTAGTTTTTTTTTTTTGGCTATTGATATTCCGAAAAAAAGGACTGAGAAAAGTGTTCGTCGACGTTAAGTGTGACTCGAAAAGGTGACTCGAGCTTTCGAGTTGTCGCGAAAGGGCCGAAAAGCCATAAAAATGAGTAAGGGAATCCATGATTCTCATCAAGGGCGCAAACAGCCCTTGGCCTCAAGCACCAAGAGTAAATACAAGAAGAAGAAAAATTTCGAGGGAAGATCGAAGTATACGTGGGAGTTCGACGATTATATCGGGCAGTCGGTGTTTCTCGGTCCGAAGGAGCTTTTATTCGTAACGGAAAGATCGTCGAGTGCTTCGATCGTCTCGACGGAGTTTCCGGAGCCAAAATCCTCCTGGACATCCGACGATGCCGGGGCTGTCGTTAATTCGGTTGCAAAAATCGGCGATAAATCTTCAATGTCAACGACGGACGAAATACTCGAGGACGAGGTCAAGGTCAAAGAAGAATTCTCGATGACAACGACAACGAGCGACGCAATGACCTTGAATACCGAAAGCTCGGACGCGTCGAAAAAATCGGAGGGCGTGGGTCGTCCGGGAGTGAAGGTCAACGGGAAGTCCCGGGAGGCACGAAGACCCGTTGATCCTCGAGCCGCGGGAAACGGATGCCCCGGGAAGTGTTCGCAACTCGAGAATCCTCCCGATACCAAGATAAATTCGCAGCTACTTAACCGTGAGTCGAAGTTCAACGAGCCGTTCGCCGATAAGTGTCGGTGTCCATCAACGTGAGCGTTTCCTTTTTCTTTCTCATAATTTTCAAACATATTTTCACGAACGTCTCGGCCATTTCTCACGTCATTTTATGACTTTGTTTGTTATTCGATCCTCGGCCATGTTGACTTTTTAAAAGCGCGAGGAACAAGCTCCGCGAGACCGCCGCAACGACGAGCGAGCGCAAACGATCGAAGGAAAAGCCCCACGAGCAGGAAGTTCATAAAGTGTCACAATTCGTGGAGAAACTCGTCGTCAGGATTAAGAAAAATTGCAAAAAATTCAAGGTGTGATTGAATGGATGATTATTTCTTTTTAACGAAATTACTGAACGAGCTTTGGAGCAAATTCTACTGATTTTGTTTTATTTCAAATGTTCTCCGATTATCTTTGTGGCTTTTTACGACCCCTTGTCCTTTTACCCTACAAAGATTAAGGGGTTTTCTCACTTTGGACGCTGAAAAAGGCTGTTTTCATGCATTTTTTTGATACAGTCCGACCTCCGAATAAGAAACCAAAAGCCCCCAAGGGGAAGAGTTTTTCTTATATATCGCGTACCCCCACCAGGCGCGCACTCCGCGCTCACTACCTCTGTCTCTCTCACTCTTTTCCGCATGCGATCCTCTCAACAAGAAACTCGCTCGAACGAGTTGCAACTTGGTATTCACATCGCCCATGCAAAAACGTTTTCGACTGCGCGTGGACATTTATTTAGCGAATTTTTCTTTCACGTTAAGGCAGGATTCTACTTTGAAACCATGAAAGAAAACGCTATTTTCGTGAATTTTTTCTGAGAATACTATTAAAGATATCGATATGGGGTTTAAACTGTTCAATAAATACACTTTTTAAGTACATAAAAAAAAATTTTTAATGTATTTTATTCATTTTTTGTACACGTAAAATATGTTTAAAGCCAACGCCTCGAAAAGCAGGTACCGTTGCCGTGGTCGTGAAATCTTCCCGACGGATGGTCTGAAACAAAAAAATCAAATAGTTTCATGTTCAGTATGTCTTCAGGAACCGACCTAACTAGAATATTTTATATACGTGCAAAATTAACAAAATGGCGGCTAAAATACGAAAAAATGCGTTTTTTTGGGTCTTTTTTTGCAATAAAAAAATAGTTCTAATCAAAATTTTAAGTTGATTGTAGTTAGGTCGGTTGGTACACACATATAGAATATGTGTTCCAAATTTCATAAGGATCGGTTCAGTACTTTTTGAGTTATCACGACCACGGTACTTGAAAATGTCGTTTAGAGAAAAACGCGTTTAAAGTTTTGGTGAGTGATAAATCGTAGAAAAAATTATCTTATCCTCAATCAGCGATGCCTGGGCCATATAATATGCCTTCGACGTGTTCCAGGTGGATGTTTTCATCCAATTTCAAAGTTTCAAAGTAGAATCCTGCCTTAATATACATACTATTGAATATTATTGTGTACTACTGCATCTGAATTACTATTAACTGTTATAAAATGCCCAAAACTGTAAAGAAGCGTAAGAGATCAGACTGTAGTATACAAGTCGAAGAAAATATTACAGAATCTGCGCCAGAAGGTGATAATTTAAACAAAGAGCTTTACGTCCACATTGTTTTATCCCATTTAAATAAAAGAAGAAGAAGTCAGTATCTTTGAGGATTCATCTTCAATGACAGAGTTCGACTCTCTCGAAAATATTCCACCGTCAGTTGAGTGCGTTGCGGATCAAAATAATACGCAACAAGACGAAAACGCTTTCCTTTACGTCTCGGAAACTTTCGCTGTTTTATATGAAAATCTTTAAAAGCCCTTATCTTTGTTTTTATTTTATATGAAATCTTGTCAACACATAGATGTATCTTGTTAATAAATACAAAAAATTTCTAATAAACTTGCAGATTTTTTGTTACATTTACACACGCACACACACATACTCACGCACGCATGCACACATCAATTTACACTACACGTTCACTCTATTTTGCCCGAATAATCTCTCCCAGGCTGGTTTCTTAAGAGGGAATGATACCTCATCGCGGTCGGTATTGTAGAACAATTATAGATTCCCAAAAATCTCGAAAACGGCTCTTCAGATCCCGTCGAAACTTTGCCAAACGGCGTCAAATAGATAGACAAACAGCTGTCTTCCCCTCAAATTTTCTGAATTTGAGAAAAAAAACTAGATTTGCTTATGATAAGCCAATCTACATTTTTTTTCTCAAATTCAGAAAATTTGAGGGGAAAACAGCTGTTCGTCTATCCATTTGACGTCATTTGGAAAAGTTTCGACGGGATCTGAAGAGCCGTTTTCGAGATTTTTGGGAATCTATAATTGTTCTACCATACCGACCGCGATGAGGTATCATTCCCTCTTAACCAGAGGTTCCGCGCACAAAATTCTCGAGCTCGGAGTTCGAGTCGGAGTGGGGGAAGCGCTCGAGTGAGAAACTGGGGAAAGTTTCTTATTGCGGGGTTTCTTATTCGGAGGTCGGACTGTAGGTTTATATTAAACATATTGATATCAAAGCAGTTATACTTAATAAATACACTTTTGAAATACATTTAACAGTTTTAAAAAATGTATTTATGTAACTCAAACAATCTTTAAGGTAGTACGAGAGCGCAATCTTGATTTCTATAGATTTTGTTCAAATTTTGACCAGACATTGTTCATATCATTACGCATGTTTGAGTGAAGTTTCAGAACAGTCGATTATTTCGATTGGGAGATAATGGACTTTAAAATTGCAACTTTAAACATTGTAGGGTCTGCATTGAAATTAAAACAGAACAATTTTCCGTAAAAATATTCGTCCCCTTAGAAGACAAATGGCAACACCGCGTCGTTCCACGTGTCAAATGACGTAAGTTTGCGCGGCATATTAAAAATAATATTGCAACAAAATGTTTTATTTGGAAGTAATTTTTAATCGAACAAAGTTTTTAATTAGTTATTAATTAACCAACACTTTTATTTGTTAATGAAGATAACATGAACAATTCAAAAAATTAATATTTATAACGCAAATATTATTCTTATGAAAAAAAACGTTTTTAACTTTGGGAACACGATAATTTTTTTTTCTCGAAATATTGAACAATACTGTTCTGCGATGTTGCCATATGTCTTCTTATTATAGGGGACAAATATTTTTTACGGAGAATTATTCCGTGTTTACTGAACGTTTTTAGCAAAACTGAATAGTAAAGGCAATCCAAACTTTTTACACTCTTTCCCTAACTAGTTCGCTATCTGAACATAATTTTTTTTCAAAATTTATAAAAACGATAGAATGGTACGACGAATTATGTGACCTGACTTTCGGTCATGCAGACCCTGCAGTGTTAAAAGTTGCAACTTTGAAATCTCCCAATCTAAATAGACGACAGTTCTGAAATTTCACTGGAAGATGCATAATGACATGATCAATGTCTGGTTAAAATTTGAACGAAGTGTATAAAAAATAAAAAAATGTATATAAAAAATAAAATTATATAAAATAATGAATATATAAAAAATATAAATATAAATAATATTTATATAAAAAAATAAAAAATATAAAATTTTTTTAAAAATTAAATTTTTTTTTTTTAAATGTACCCTTCAAAGTAGAAACCTCGCTTAAAGAAAACGCGAAATTTAGACAATTTACGTCCGAGTTCACTGACTCAATAAAAATCTTCCCCACCCCCACTTATTATCCAAAACCATTCCGCAGACCGAAATATTCCCCGTGTCGAAAAAGAATTCCGCGACTGCACTGAGCGGAGCAAGAGATTCGCTCGAAATTCTAACCAACGGGGGACCGGGAAAAAGTAGTAAAACAGCCGACTGCGGCAGTGGCATCGAGGATTGTGCCTCGTGGCTATCCTCGTCGAGCCGAAAATCATCGCCTCGTCGCGGCTCGATCGCATCGCCGGGCACGGAAAAAAGCGGATCAACCAAGATCGCAAAAGAGCCACCGGGGATGATAAAATCCCAAGATACAAATGTCCCCGAAGTATAAAATTTGCGAGTGCGAGGTTGATCCAAAGAAGGGCTTGAAAAAATGACATCCCTTTAATGTGCATAATGTGCAGCAGCAGCAGCAGCATTGTACAGATGATCTAAAAAAGGGCACGAAAAATGACATCCCCTTAATGTGCAAAATGTGCAGCACCAGCATTGCAGACATGATCTAAAAAAGGGCACGAAAAATGACGTCCCCTTAATGTGCAAAATGTGGAGCAGCAGCATTGCATAGATTATCAAAAAGGGCTCGGACAGTGACATCCCCTTAATGTGCATAAAGTGCAGCAGCAGCATTGCATAGATGTAAAAAGGGCTCGAAAAATGGCAACCCCTTAATGTGCGTAATGTGCAGAGGCATTGCGTAGATGATCTAGAAAAGGGCTCGGAAAATGACGTCCCCTTAATGTGCATAATTTGAAGCGGCAGCAATGCATTGATGATCCAAAAAGGGCTTGAAAAATTATGTCCCCTTAATGTGCATAATGTGCAGCAGCAGCATTGCATTGATGGTCCAAAAAGGGCTCGAGAAATATTGTCCCCTTAATGTGCATAATGTGCAGCAGCAGTATTGCATAGATGATCCAAAAAGGGCTCGAGAAATAATGTCCTTTCAATGTGCATAATGTGCAGCAGCATTGCATTGAGGATACAAAAAGGGCTCGAAAAATTATGTCCCCTTAATGTGCATAATGTGCAGCAGCATTGCATAGATGATATAAAAAAGGGCACGAAAAAGGACATCCCCTTAATGTTCATAATGTGCCGCAGCAATGCATAGGTGATCTAGAAAAGGGGCTCGGAAAATGACATCCCCTTAATGTGCATAATTTGCAGCAGCAGCAATGCGTATATGATGTAAAAATGGCTCGAAAAATTACATCCCCTTAATGTGCATAATGTGCAGCAGCATTGCATTGAGAATCCAAAAAAGGGCTCGAAAAATTATGCCCCCTTAATGTGCATAATGTGCAGCAGCATTGCATAGATGATATAAAAAAGGGCACGAAAAAGGACGTCCCTTAATGTTCATAATGTGCCGCAACAATGCATAGATGATCTAGAAAAGGGCTCGGAAAATGACATCCCCTTAATGTGCATAATTTGCAGCAGCGGCAATGCGTATATGATGTACAAATGGCTCGAAAAATTACATCCCCTTAATGTGCATTATGTGCAGCAGCATTGCATTGAGGATCCAAAAAAGGCTCGAAAAATTATGTCCCCTTAATGTGCATAATGTGCAGTAGCAGCATTGCATTGATGATCCAAAACGGGCTCGAAAAATTATGTCCCCTTAATGTGCATAATGTGCAGCAGCAGCATTGCATTGATGATCCAAAAAGGGTTCGAAAAATTATATCCCCTTAATGTGCATAATGTGCAGCAGCATTGTATATATCTACAAAAGGGCTCGAAAATGACATCCCCTTAATGTGCCTAATGTGCAGCAGCATTTCATAGATGATCTAAAAAAGGGCACGAAAAAGGCCATCCCCTTAATGTGCATAATGTGCCGCAGCAATGCATAGATGATCGAAAAAGGGCTTAAAAAATGACATCCCCTTAATGTGCATAATGTGCAGCGCCAGCGTTGCATTGACGATGTAAAAAAGGGCTCGAAAAATGATATCCCCTTAATGTGCACAATGTGCAGCAGCAACGTTGCATAGATGATCGAAAAAAGGGCTAGAAAAATCACATCCCCTTAATGTGCACAATGGGTAGCAGCGGCATTGAAAAAGGTTCGTCAATTCTCTTTCTCGTTGGATTGAAGCAACTGCCTTTTTTACGACGTGCTATCGCCAATCCCTCGACGTATCGAGCGCCTAAAGACTTGCTAATACGTCATTTAGGATGCTGCAGCGCGTCGTCAAGATCGTGAATTCCAGATATCCACCTTGGGCACCGTCACCGGGAAGACTCGAAGAAAAAAAAATTCCATCGCTGAAACTTTCCCAAGACTCGACGACGCAACGTCATATCCCCGAAGTGAGGGAACGGATAATTTACGATCGTTCCTCGATAATCCTTATCTCCGGTGCATAACCGTTTAGAAATTTCTTTTTTCTCTCCTTCGAGGCAGGGAGAAAAAGAGTGCATGGCCGCGGGTAAATACACACGCGCGCGGTGAGTTTTTCGATGACTGGTGGTACAGGGGCGTGATACTTTTAAAAAAGAGATTTTATCGTCGGACACCTTTATTGCTCAGCGGGCATCCCTGCATTGTATACATATATATATTCAGTTACAAGCTATTTAAAGACATTAGCGTGGGATTGGTTGTAAAGCAAAAGAGGAAGACGAAACGTGGTAAAAAAAGGATTAAAAGAGACGGGGGACGATAAATTCACGTGGGAGGGCCCGAGAGGGCTCGAATTGTCGCGCGGGGCCCTCTCGATGACTCGTTGTCGTCAAAGCCTTCGCGGAAAGAGAAAAACGGCTATAAACACTTTATACGCTTGTGTGATAATCCTGTAGAAATGTATTTTAAAAAACATGTGAATATCTCGAAATCAAATGAGAATAAGATGAATTATGTTCGACGGTGTGAGAGTTTCTGTCGTTTTCATCCTTCGCTGTTCCTAGTCGCCGATGGAGGCTTCACAGGACGTTCGTAAGATCCGCACAGGTCCGCCGCGTTGTCAGCTTCACGAGTAACATAACTTTGGTGTCCGTCTCCGATTTTGTTCCAACTCGTGTATCAGGTGTACAAATAATATCTCGGCTTCAGAATAAAAACAGCTGTCTTGGATATTTGAACGAACAAATTTTCGCTCGGGGCTGGTGTTGTTACACTTAATAAATACAAGTTCGAAATAAATTGAAAAAAAAATTATGCAATCTGCCTGACAGGCGGGGGAAAAATGTGGAAGCAAACGGAGATTACTTGCCCGATTAAATGTACCTTGATTTTGAGTAAATAAATAATTATTTCCATGAAAAAAGGCCGAGAAATTATTCGTACACCTAATATATGGTAGAGCATTGAATACTATTGCGTATTTTTTTTACCGGCGGAGAAACTGTTTCAAGGGGTGCAATCATCCCTGGAGTGAAGCACGTTAAGGGTTAATTTTGCAGTTCCATCCACTGTTTTCAATAAAATAATAAATAAACTTCTTCTCGTGCAAAACAATCGCAAGTCCACCTATGGGTACATTGAAGAAAAACACCAAAATTAAGGGATGAACCACCCCTTGATTTTTATTGTCCTCACCCCACATGTAAAAAAGGTGCATCAAATCAAATGAAACGAGTAACATTTTAAAGGGGGGATAAAATTAAAGTTCTGTATTTTTGCCGGATCGCGAGCTTAAGGGGAGGGTAGGCGTTTCAGCGTGAAGAAAACACTTTTTTGCGGATTTTTTTCATCTATATGGATAGAGTAAATTTGTTGAAACATGTTGTACATTGTTAAGTGTCATTTCAAGAACATTCCGTGAAATTTGTACGCGAAAATATCCACAAACAAACCGGTGGCAAAGCTTTTCCAAGAACGCCTTTGGAAAAACATGATTTGCGGTATTCACTGTATCTCAGCTAGAAATTATCTGAAATCAAGTACCATTAAAATTTAGTCAAAGTATCATCAAATCCTCCCCCCAACGGTCTTTGATGATTTTTTTTTCATTTCGAAATTTTTCGTCGTCATGTAAAGTGAAAAGTGCTATTTTTAAAGAAAATTCCGCCATTTTGGGGATGGAAAACCCCCTTAATGTAAAAAGAATCTGAAACTAACCATTGGGGGGAGGTATTTTATATGTATAAAGTTTGTACCAAGTTTGAAATAAATCGGTCATGTAGTTTTCAAATGGCAGTGAACACGGACTTTGAAAAAGTGATTTCGAGAAAAACGCGGCACCGGCTCGTTTGTGGATATTTTCGCGTACAAATATCACGGAATATTCTTGAAATGACACTTAACAATGTGCGAAAGGTTTCAATAAATTTACTCTATCCATATAGATGAAAAAAAATCGCAAAAAAGTGTTTTTTTCACGCTGAAACCCCTACCCTCCCCTTAAGGGTGTAAACCATATTCCATACATTGTTTACGGTTTTCAATGAACATGGAGGAGTTTTAAGGAGAAATAAATGGTTAATGCGCATTCACGGGGTAACGATTTACATGGATATGGATTTCTTTACAGAGTATTTAAAATATTTTCCCTTCTCTTCATGCCCGACCAAGGTTGACGACTCGCGCGAGCTGCCTCCCTCGTACCAGGGGGTGCACCGTCGCGACCCTCACTCACCTTCCGTGCCTGGTAGCTATGTGATATCGCAATTGAAGTACGATAAAAGGAATAAATAAATAAAGAGGAACGATTTTCAATGCCGAGGTTCAATGTACATTGTCGGCTTCGTCTTTTCTCATTTTCAACTCTTACCTGGGTCAACATTGGGGTATCGTTACAAGACTTATGTGAATGCTGCATGTCAAAGTGGAAGGGTCGTATTGGAGACGTGTATTGGGCTCGGCGATAGAAAGCGCACGCGATCATTTTTTTTTCTTAAGGGGTCTTTTCACGTTAGACGCTAAAAAAGGCTATTCTCGTGCATTTTTTTGATAGGTTTATATTATAGATATTAATATAAACGTTCTTACACTTAATAAATACTCTTTCGAAATACATTTTTAAAAAATTGGTTTAAGTCACTATTTATAAACGCTATAAATATATAAACAATATTTACAGTCACTATTTATAGATTTATAGACTATTTATTAATATTTTTATTTGTTTATTTAAGTGACTATTTATAGGCGAAAATGGTAGTTGAAAAAATGTCCTAAAAAATTGTAGGTCTGCGCTGTTGACGAAATCTCGGAAAAGGATCATCCGAAACAAAAAAATCAAACCGTTTTAGATTCAATATGTTAATGGCTATAGCGCATATTATACGATTTTTTATATATGCAAAAATAACAAAATGGTGGACATTTTTCGAAAAAAAAAATAAAAAACGGGTTTGTCACCGTTTTTGGCAAAAAAAATTGTTAACGTAAAAATTTTAAAAATTCTGGATATGCGCTATAGCTATAGCTGTAAAGAATATGTGGTAAACATTTCACAAGTATCGGTTCAGTAGAATCGGCCGTCGACAAACGTTGTTTCGATAAAAACGCGTTTAAAGTTTGTTTGGGTTAGATAAATACATACATTTTAAAAAAATGCTTTCTGAAAGTGTATTGATCAAGTGTAACAACTTTTATATCTATGATATAAACTTATCTATGATATCTCATATACCTATAAGATAAACTTATATCTATGATATTAATTTATCTATAAGATAAACTTAAGGGGGGAAATCACAGTAGCACACAAAAAATAGGCATATTTTCGGGAATTAATTTTGGCTGAATAAAAGTATCAATCGAAAATCTGTAAACCAGGTTTTATAGCAATACTAAAAAAGTACAAAATGTAATTTTTTCAATAAAAAATATTTAAAAATGGCGGCTGCGCAGCGGCTTACTTTTTTTAATCGACGATTTGATGGCGTTTTTTGTTTGTTAAAAATTCAACTTTATTTTCAAACATGCACCATTTTGCGAAAAATCAATATATCGAAAAAATCCTACGTAGCTCCGTGGGCAAAGATGTTTCGAAGCTACTGTCAAAATTTCAAGTCGATCGGTAAAAATTTGCTCGAGTTATGTCTTCGGCGAGCTCAAAAAAAGGCGCCTTGGGGCATATGCTGCGCAGCCGCCATTTTTAAATATTTTTTATTGAAAAAATTACATTTTGTACTTTTTTAGTATTGCTATAAAACCTACTTTACAGATTTTCGATTGATACTTTTCTTCAGCCAAAATTAATTCCCTAAAATATGCCTATTTTTTGTGTGCTACTGTGATTTCCCCCCTTAAATCTACGATATAAACTTAGCAAAAGAATTCATGAAAATAGTTTTTGTTTAGCGTCTAAAGTGAGAAGACCCCTTAATTCTGAATGTTCCTCGGCCAACTCGTACACACACGTGCATACACGCGATTCTCCACTTTCTCGACGGATGTCAAGAAGATTTGACGACCTGCTGAACGGATAATCTTCCGCGCACCTGTTCGAAAATAGACCTTTTCCCCTGCACATCTGACATTGACACGGTGCTCTTTCGGCTCTATAGGAGAAATTTCATCTGTACTCGTGCATCCTTAAGTTCACCAAAATGGGATACGATTCATTTCTTTAAGGGGCTACGTCTACCTAGAGGTCCGAAAAAATGGCTCAATTCAGATTTTATCCTGGAAAAACGTTGGTTGAATAGAAACGCATTTTTTTTGACACTAACAAACATAAATATATTGGGAGTCTTTAGGAAAAAAAACACCAGGAATAGAACGAGGAAGTATACTTATATGGTGCCGGAATCGCTGACTAGCGGTAAGACGACAATATTTCACAAGATCGTGTCAAATATGTACCAAAACTTTGAACGCGATTATCTCGAAACTACGTATCTTGACACGGTGGGATTTTGATATCTTGAGTAACTTTCACACTATTGACTTAAATTTGCACAGTTGGCGTTCAAACAGTAGTCATTTTCGGTTCACGATCGCATTTTTCAATTGGATTAACCATTTGTTAATAAAAATGACTTCAGCATGCTGTTTTTCACGAGCAAAATGAAGTTTCCTTTGGAACAGCTGTGATTGTTCGTATTTTTTGAAACTTCGAAAAGTGGATCGTTAAACCATAGCCAGTTGGATATATTTGAAGAAAAAATGTGTTGTTTTCGTTTCATATTGCATTTGAGCCTGGTAGAGATCCCGCCGTTTCAGGCCTCCCCGCTGGAGGACTGCAACGCCAACCGCAGCACCACGAATACTTTAAGGGGGTATACCGGTGTGACACTTTCGAAAAATCGATTTTTTGTTGCCTATTTCGACAGTTTACTTTCGAGAATATGAGGTGAGATTTTTATACTTTCGAGATTTTGATATTTTTAAGAATATGAAATGAGATTTTTCAAATTTGCTGACATTGTAACTCAAAGAGCAATTATCCGATTGACTTGAAATTAGAACTGAGTACTCTTGAATATATTTACTCTACAATGACGTAGGATATTCGTTGATTGGATGAAAATTGACGATTTGGCATTGAAAAAAACGACCATTTTATACGCAAGAAAACAGATTTTTTTTTCAAAACTACGCCATTTTGTCAGATTTTGATATTTTTCGAAAATCCTACGTCATTGTACAGCAAATACCTTCCAGTTTAATGAAATTTTTCCCTTTTTCGGTTTCAGCTACTCAATCGGCCGGAATCATGTCAGGAGTGGAGGAACTTTTTTTTTGCACCTCCGAAAGCAGCGCATAAGTCGCTTGGATCTCAATATTTCTCTATGAAAAAAATTATGTAATATAGGTCAAATATTGTCAAATATATTCTTAATTTTCCGAAACATTTAATTGGGTACTTTTCTTCCGAAAAAATTCCCTAAAATCATCCAAATTTTCAGCGTTCACACTGGTTTAGCCCCTTAAAAGATTTTCTTCCGAAAAATGACGTTGCAACCGCAAACACGTGTACAACATGCTGGAAAAAATTAATTTATTCCAACCAATGTGTTACTAGAAAAAGTTCATCATTCTGACCCTTCAAATTGGGCTTCCAGAGAGGGACACCCCGTTAAAAAATATGCGGACATCGGTGAATCCAGACGCAAACTCCCATCGGTTTGAACCACCGAACAAAAAATGATTGTAACCGAAATCTTCGAATTTCAGAGCATTCATAAACCTGCAAATTCAATTCTCGCATATTTCGCCCACTTTACCGTACCGTACGCGATCAGCCGGAAACTGCGGTAGCAAAAGTCAAAGAACCGTATGTACATGAGCCGGCGAATTGAATAGCCATGCACGAACGATGGATTTGCCGGAGTCGCGGACAGAGGGAACGGGCCGAATGCGATGAGAGACCAAGTATCGTTGCGGCATAAATCACGATGCGGGAGCCTCCATGCTCGTTATGTGCCCTATCCAGCGCTCACGAGAGAAGAAAGATGTATATGCGAAAAGAATACCTCGAACCCGTTGCATCCATGTGTAATGTTTGCTATCTGGACGTCTGGCTGTTTCACCCTTAAAATTGAAATTCTCCAAACGCATCGTTGATTTTGGGGACAGGGTGGTCCTTGAAATCATCTTTATATCAATGTGCTTACATATATTCAAAAGCGATTTTGAAGACATTGGAGAAGACATAATGTTGAGTGTGCAGACTCCAATCACTTTTTGTGTGTATCTATATATATATATATATATATATATATATATATATATATATATATATATATATATTAAAGCAACGTGTGTTTATTGGACACGAAGGAGAGAATGCAGCTCCTCGCGTAATTGGCACGGGCGTGTCCTGCAGCCTGTCGTCATCATCCTCATGTACCATCGTATACAATGTATTTTATATACCAATAAAAAAATACACACAGGCAAATATATACATATATATGTATATATTTGTACGTGTATGCGTGTATTTGTGTGTACGTGTGTGCGTGTACACACACACACACACACACACACACATAGGGTGATCTGAAAGGTGACGTCCAAAAGGAAATTCTTGACACCTCGTATCAATATTTATCCGAATCACCCCCATGTATGTTCCACGATCTTTTTTAGTTTTCGGGGAAAGAAAAACATCTTTTTGGATTATTCTAGTTCATCTAGTAGTACAGATGAATTTTTTTCTTGCTTTTTGTATACGTACTTTCCTTTTGGAAGTTTTGAAGGGCCGATATGTACTTGTAGATGAAAGGTCTAAAAATTTCGATTTTCGTTTTTCGATGAATTTTCATAATACAACATTTCAAGAATATTTGTTGGACATTTCAAGTCGATTTATTCGAAATTGAGGAAGTTATGGGCGTTTATATGTAGATTTCGCGAATTGGCGAACTTTAAAGGCATTTTCCTTAATGACTTTCAAGATTGGTAACCATGGTAGCTCGAGAATCACTGCACCGATCGACTTTGAATTATAGAACCTTATTTTACGTAACAAAAAGCAGTGCTTGAAGGAGGAAATGCTTTTTTCGATGCGTAGTTTTTTTTCATTAATGAAAATAGAGCGTTTTTTTTCACCGAAAATCGATACTTTCACTTTGGATTGTGGCGAT
Source organism: Ophion obscuratus (assembly GCA_964007375.1). Lineage (NCBI taxonomy): Eukaryota > Metazoa > Arthropoda > Insecta > Hymenoptera > Ichneumonidae > Ophion > Ophion obscuratus. Next base: position 10,405,573 of record OZ023319.1, read on the forward strand.
TGTTGAAAAAATCAATATTTTATTGAATCTTTTTTCCAAGCACTAGATAATTTCATGTAAAAATTAAATGCGGTTGATTTTTTAATTTCGGATGATTTGTTCCCGAGCAGCAGTGGTGACCGCGAAGGATGTTTCTCAAACTACGGTCTGCACAAACCATTGTATCTACCACGTTTGAAAATATTTATTTTAAGCTACGGCGTTTTCCAACAAAGCGTAAAAAAATAACGAAAATGCCTTATTTTTCCGGCCACGAGCTAGATATAATCCGTTAAGGGATTATATACAGTTAACATTTTCGAAAAATCGTTTTTTTTTTAATTTTATTTTCGTAATGTACATATATTTAAGGAGAGATATACACCTAGATGGTCGAGGTCGAGGATTTAGAAGCTATGAACATTCCCGCGACCGTGGAAGACCTACACTATGGGCCTGGTATCGATGATTCCATGTAAGTTGACAAATTTCACGATATACTCATGCGTTTTTCTCAAAACCACGTTCTTCAAATCGGTACCCAAAATTTCTCGAAAACCAATGAACCGATTGCCTTGAAATTTTTTAAGGTTATTCTATACACCATTGTCTAGTACTTGTCATAGGATTTTTTGTTCCGTTACTTAGTTTTTGTTTTATAAGCAAAATAATAATTAATTTTTGGCCCAAAAATCACTATTTATGTTCAAACGTCCGCTATTTTGTCATAAATCGATATTTTCAAAATCGGCCATGACAAGTACTAGATTATAGTATCTAATTTAATAATCTTTTTGGGTTTTTTTTCAGATGATTTTTGAAGAAACGCCAGTGGGTACCGTATACGCAGATTTTTTTACGACGCTCCAAGGATCATACAATTCCTTAACGAAATATTTTTGGTTTTTTCATTTTAGATGATGCACTCCAGAGGTATCGTGCTCACCGCAAGACGGCTTTTTTTAGAGGTGCTCCCGGAGATCAGATAAAGCAGCTTACAAAATAATTATTTTTAATTAATTAATTTTTAAAGTTACATTAAAACTTATTGTGGTGGCTAACATCAAAGTGTAGTATCTGCTCTTATCAGTTGAATATCTGATATTCTCTCCATGCATATTCCATTAGATATCTGATATTCTCTCCACTATTATCGTGGATGATCTTTCTAATGCTCATTTTTTATTTAAGATTTAAAACAAATTGAAAATCTTACGTCCCACGTCACATTCGTTTCGATGCAGTAGCGAAATAATTAAATCTATTGATTTTATTTTTGTACGAAATGAAAAATGTTGTAGCAACCGCTTAATTATTTCATCCATACATCTACGGATTGTATATAGAATGATTTCGATAGAATATCATTTTATTTGAAGGATCATGTAGATATTGAAAGATCAGAAGAGCATTTTCAAATAAAATAATATGTTATTTAAACCAATCACATTTTCCACTACTTCTTAGTATTGTAACAATCTCAGATATCGGTGGCAGCCTGCAGCAGCACATTTATTTAGATCAACGAGTATATTTTTTCGATTTAATTGGTTTTTTTTTCAGTGTGAAAGGAAAAGTGTATGCCAATGATCCACAGACCGCACAGATTAATGAAATAAGTCCGCAATTATGCCGAAATGTTAGTGAAAATTTCGTCAAAAGAGTGAACGTTTGCAAACGGGAAGGAGGTGGCCATTTACCGGCTATTGTATTTCACACATAACCTCCATGATTGTACCTTATATTAAAATTAAAATATGAGTACTTTTCAATTAAATAATACGTATAATTAATCAATTGAAATATCAGGTAATTCGGAGACACCCTATTTATAAATACAAGAGACAAACGAAGAAATGCTTTCTTTCTCAAAAACTAAAAAAGATCGTAGAACATTCATGGGGGTGGTACCGATACGCATATATCGAGGCATCTAGATACTCTTTTCGGACGTCACTTTTCGAGCCACCCTGTACATATACACATGTGTGTGTGCGTGTATAGTATACAACCTGAACAAGGTACACGCGTACCTTAATCGTTTGCTCTCGACGCGGCGCTTATACGTTTTTCATCACTCTCTCTCTCTCTCTTTCTCTCTCTCCGAACGCGATCCGCCGGAAACGTCGAAACCGGAAATGGGCGTTCCTCATCCCCCCCAACGGGTTAACCGATGTGCTTTGTGTACCAGGTATAATAACGCAAACGAATATACGCGCGTTGCATGTACGTGTATACGTATGTGGCAACGTACATGTGATACGAACAGTTTTGTCTCGCCAGCTCTGCGATGATAGCACTATAATCACTCTATCTCGTTTGTCCCGCGTCCTTTGTGTATCGCATACTAGGCGTAAAATTGTTACGATTGTCTGACAATCATACGTAACGAGGCTCCACACGATAATTATCGTTTATTACATATGGCGGAGTTCATTTTCTTTTTTTCTTTCTTTCGGTCGAGCGAAATTATGGCATTTTCGATCTATGCTGCGCCCAGGTTCTTCGTACACTTTTTTGTGCCCTTTAACAAGTGCTTGTCAAGTACGCCGGCGAACCGTAAGGGTTCCGGAAAAAATCGAAAAAAAAAATGGAACTTCGAGTTATCGCTCGAATCGGAGGAAGAATTGAATCGAAATCGATCGAGACTACGAGGCGCGTGATTGAAGTTGGCTAAACGAGGCGAGGCGAGAATTCGGTTGGAACCTTTGAGAATCGCGTTTGTCAAATTTGAATTTAACAACTGTACCGTGACATTGACAGTGATTTTTTTTAACGGATCATTCCAGTGTGATCGTCTTAAAAATAGCTGATTTTCTGATTTTTTTAAATTTATAAAATTCGATAATTGATCTGATTTTTTTTTCGTTTATTCAAATGGCCTATGCTGTACATAAAAATATTTTTTAATGTTTCAGTTTTACTTTTTATATAATTTTTTTGGCCAATGTAATATGATGCCTAAAAGGATAGCGCCTAACAGTGGAAAATCCAACTCCTACAATGGTCTGAAAAAAATATGAAAAACTGTAGAACCGTACGGAGAATTTTTTGTTGGTGAAAATTAACGAAATGGTGACGATTTCAAAATAAGTGTAAAATTGGGCCTTTTTCGACAGTTTTTCGTTAATAAAAAGTGAAATTTGGAGAAAAAAAACGATAAAATGAAAACTCTTCGTTTAAAATCTTTCTCCGTTTGGAAAAGCGCGCACCGTCCGCGCCACGTCTCACGCACCTGGTCGAATCCCTTTTTCTGTCATAAGAAAGGCTCCGGCGACCGGAATACTTCAAATTTCGCGACCAAAATTTAACAACATGTTTACGAAGGTAATTTTTTTTGGATAATACAAAGAAAAAAATGATTTCCAAAAAAATGTTACACCGCAATGGTCCTTTAACTTGAAACTACCAATTAGAAAAAAAGAACAGTCTAGCGAGTATCACAATCAATCACTTACGTATGGTACATATGGACGTAGGACGATCAACAGGATCAAGGCATCTTGTATTTGATGGGGTGATGGAACGAGACGAAGAGAAGTTAAGAAAAGAGAGTGTGTGTGTGAGAGAGAGAGAGACAGAGAGAGAGAGAGAGAGAGAGAGAGAAAGAGAGAGACAAGAGTCGAATCGCGTGCGTGTTCCTGGTAGTTTCCACACGCATAATCACCTGTCTCGTTCATCATAAGGCCCCAGGTTGCTACGTACCTTCATAACGTACACGCTGGTGCGTACAGTTTGCCATGTCCTTGTGTACAGATACCCACGTATACGTGTGTACATGCGCATACTGGAGAACGAGAGACTGGAATACAGAAACGCATGTATGTGTGGTACATATAGCGAGGAAGGGCCAAGAGGAGACCAGATGTAATATGCCGTGGCCCACGCAAAACCCGTCCGACATCCCAACGTTTCAACACACGCCCACGTACCGGTCGGCTCTCTTTCAAAATGTCGTAAGTCAAATTGCTCGGAGTTCGCTGGTGCACCGTTTCATCATATCGTTCCCATTGAATGCTTTCGGCCTCCTGGGAGCTTCGCGACTTGTTCACTCGCGGGAATACACTCCGTGTCGTATACGTGTATGCTTGGCTCACTTGTACGTGTACGAAGATCTACATGTGTATTTATACGTACCACGTGCTTGCAAATATTAATTCGCCGGTGCAATGTCACGAGATACGCGGTTTCCTGCAACAGCTCGTATGGAAAGAATATTTATGCCAAAGTGTGGGTGTCGTTTCAGCAACGTTGGCCACGAAACGAGAAGATCGTTATTGCAATTTTGACGATTCGTTTCCGGTTTCTTCTTTTTTTTCGGTTCAGCAGGTAAGATCGTGTGTGCGTTTATGTATAGGTGAATGTGCTGATCGGAAGGTATTGGGTCCGACATTCCTCATTGATGGACGAAATGGAGATTGGCAGGGGGTTGGTACTTTTGGGGATTTTGTTGATTTTGCGCAGGGAATCATTGAAGACTGGCGAGGAGTTTCGCCTCGGGTTTGGACTGGAATATTCGTGATCTGGAGAAAGAATTCAAAGAGGTCTGGAAAAGTTTACAGACTTCAAGCTACATTGAGAAAAAAACCAATTGAATAAAAAAAAACATATTGGTATAAAATATTGGAAAATGTGATTGATTCAAATAACATATTATTTTATTTGAAAATCTCTTCTGTTCTCTGAATATCTATATTATCCTTCAAATAAAATTATATTCTATTGAAATCATTCTATATACAATCCGTAGATGTATGGATGAAATAATTAAGCGGTTATAATAACTTACACTATACTTACTATAATAATAACTTACGAAATAATTAACAATTTTTATTTCGTACAAAAATATAATGAATGGAATTAATTATTTCTTTACCGCATCGAAACGAATATGCCATGAGATGTGAGTTTTTCAATTTATTTAAAATCTTAAATAAACGTGAGCATTAGAATGATCATCCACGATAATAGTAGAGAGAATATCAGATATCCAATGGAATATCCGTGGAGAGAATATCAGATATTTAACTGATAAGAACAGATACTACAATTTGATCTTAGCCACAGGCCAAGAAGCGATACTCTTTAGATTTTCGGTTCGCGCTACGCTTGCGAGAAACGAGCGCGCGTGCGGCTTCTAGCGGTTACTCTGAGAACTACGGGTAACCTACGGGGAATACCTATAATTTCGGTGGGGCACGGCCATGAATTGGTTGAATTTTCTCAACCAAATGCGTCAGAAACAAATTTTATTTTCGCATAATTGTTTAACCAATTGTTTAACCAATTTTAACGAATAATGTACTTGGAAATCACTATCGGATATGGTGAACAATTTTTCAAATAACATATTTACTCAATAGAAATTTTATCTGAATCAAACGAGTGAAATTGAATTTTTCTTCCCTCATGGAAATTCATATACGCAAAAATATACTGCAAATGTATTTTATTAATAATTGTAGTATATGTGAAACGTATGCCATATCTTGAAAATATATGTTGCATATATGTGCCAAATTCTATTTTTCGTAACGTTTTTATATATGAGATGTATATGCGTGGTATTACTGTATGTCAATGTATCGTATATCAATGATATATGTAGCATTTACCCTGCATATATACCACATATATTTAACATATATGTTGCATACACACTGCATACATACCACATATATACTGCATAAATGGTATATATATGCCACATACATACAGATATGCGTAGCATATCTGTATGCATTGTTCATATGTCATAGTGTACTTTAACTGTAAGTTAAGTTTTTTTAAGTTTAAGTTTGAAGTTTTATTAAGTTTAACTGTAATAGTGATTATACACAGTATATATTTCTTATCAGGAATATGTATCAAAAATGTATGCGTCATATATGACGTATAAATGACACATATATGAGTCTCATATGACGCATGCATTTTTGATATATTTTTCTGACAAAAAATAGATTGAAAATATATCGAAAATATATGCGTCGTATATGCCTCATATATGCATCATATATAGTGTTTATACGTAGCATATATTTTTTTGGTTAGAAAAATATATCGAAAATATATGGGTCATATATGCGTCATATATTTGGTGCATATATACTGAATATAGACGCATTATTCTATTTTTCGTCACTATATATGCTACCGATATATATATATATATATATATATATATATATATATATATATATATATGTAGCATATATATTTACATACATAAATTTCCATGAGGGTTGTGTATTCGAATAAAAAATATTCATGTTATGAATTGAACTAATAAATACGATTATTTGCACCAACAATTGTACAATTGAATCAACGAAATTTCATTCAATAACACCAATGACATTGAATCAATGATTTTTTTTCTCACAGTGTAGCCAGACTATTTTTGATTCCTTGGTAGAATGGATTGGGCAAGGTTTTATTTGATGCAACATCGCCTGGTGGTCAGGAGTCTTCTGATCCGATCTTTCTCCAGCCCTCATGCGGCTGGAGAAGGCGATTTTTACCTAAAAAGTAGTACAGGACGGTAAGTTTTGTTACCATCGGCTTTGAACTGGATTTTATCTGATTACCCGAACTTGTATTGAAAATCTTACCCAGCTGATCCGAGTGAAAGCCTCGAGGCAGAAAGGAAGAGGAAAGTCTATTGAAAAGTCGCGTACAGTCGTACGTTGATGATTTTCTCGTTTCGGTTAGCTGATCATTAACGGATGATTTAACTGGACATGACAACCGACGAACATCTTTTGACCTCGCGAGATGCGTCGGAATTTTTGGGGTTCATTTGGTGATTGTCCCGTAAAGGAGAAGCATCTTTTCCTTTCGTCATTTACTACGGTAACATCTAGTACGAATTCGAGCAATATCGCGCAATTGAATCCTAGGCATGTTTCCGTGAATGTATAATTGAATTTTGTCTTTTAATGAGGCTCAATTCCCGTCAGAGTCGTTCGAAGCAACAACCTGTGAAATATAAATACGTACCAAATCATTCGTACCTGTATCGTGTGTGTGAGTCTCTCTATATGTATATATTTATCATGATAATTCTCTTCATCTGCCAGCGGCCGAAGCGCAATCAAATTTCAATCATCCTATTCTCGGGTTGTCTTGATACGTCCGTTTCTTCGGCCTCTCGTTTAGTTGTCTCGTTCTTGTTCATGGTGCGAGATCGGTGATCCTTTCTCTCTCTCTCTCTCTCTCTCTCTCTCTCTCTCTCTCTCTCTCTCTCTCTCACTCACACTCTCGGTATTCTTGTGACGGCGAGCAACGGCCCATGCCCCGAGTAAATGGGCCCATCCTCTCTTATAGTGTATTTCTCCGTGTGTGGCATTTATCTCGCCCGGGCGAGGAAGAAGAAGACGAAGACGCCGACGCGCGTGGAGTTAACCGGTACACGATTGACAGTCTGACAGGCGAATCTCCTAACGATCCGATTTCCTCTTTTGCTTCTGGCTGAGATCTAACACGCACGCGCGTGAGCTCCCACTTTCATTTTGCGGATCTCGAAGCGCTGGTTTAAGGAGTAAGGCCACTGTAACGGCCCAAAAAAAAAGGTTTTTTCACTAATTTTTTGCTCCCGAAATTGAAGGTATTTGAAAAAAAACTTTTAATGGTGTTATCGGGCATACATTAAACTTTATTATAAAATTTTTTTACAGTAAAAAAAAACAAAATGGCGGTTCCACAGCTATCTTCCCGGGACATGTTTTGCTTCCAGGGCTCCGCGGCACGCAGCACCACTGGTGCACTTTTGAATCTAGAACAAAAAAAAAACCATTAATCTAGAGGGCTATAGCTAGAGAATGTCGATCGAATTTTAAAAAGTATCAATTTTTGTGGATTTGGCGTGCGCTTGAAAAAAAAAATTGATTTTTGACGAAAAAAACGGCAAGTTTTTTGGTAATAAAAAATCAATAAATAAAGTTCTTGAAAATTCCGATCGACATTGTCAAGATAATGTAAATGTTCACATCTGGTTAAAATTTCAAGTAAAAAAAATGAAAATTGTTCGAGTTATGCTGCGTGCCATTTTGAAAAACCATGTTTCGAGAAAAACGCGCTTAAAGTTTTGCGAATAGTTTTTTATTGGAAAAAATTAAAAAAAGAAGTTTCGGAGAAACTTAAACTATTTTTTATTTTAAACTTAAACTATTTTTTAAGCCAATAAAAAAAAATCGATTTTTAAAAAAATTTACAGTGGCCTTACCCCTTAAGGGGCTACACCAGTCAGTGTGAACGCTGAAAATTTGCGTGATTTTCGGGAATTTTTTGGTAGAAAAGTACTCAATTAAATGTTTCGGAAAATTAAGCATACATTTGGCTATATTTGACCTATATTATGTAATTTTTTCATAGAAAAATATTGAGATCCAAGCGACTTATGCGCTGCCTTCGGAGGCGCCAAAAAAAAGGTCCTCCACTGCTGACATGATTCCGGCCGATTGAGTAGCTGAAACCGAAAAAGGAAAAAATGTCGTTAAACTGGAAGGTATATCCGGTACAATGACGTAGGATTTTCGAAAAATATCAAAATCTAACAAAATGGCGTAGTTATGAGAAAAAGTCCGTTTTCTTGCCTATAAAATGGTCGTTTTTTTCAATGCCAAATTGTCAATTTTCATCCAATCAAAAATATCCTACGTCATTGTAGGGTAAATATATTCCAGAGTACTCAGTTCAAATTTCAAGTCAATCGGATAATTGCTCTTTGAGTTACAATGTCAGCAAATTTGAAAAATCTCATTCCGAGAAAAACGCGTTTGAAGATTTAACTTTCGATTTTTGCAAGATAAAATGATTAGAGATACGGCCTTGAAATTTTTACAGGATATTCTTGAAAGTATAAACTGTCGAAAAATGCAAAATATCGATTTTTTTAGTGTCACACTGGTATAGCCCCTTAATGTTTTTGTTTTGTTAGGATGTTACTACATATCAACGGCGAGCAATTTTTTGGTTTTGGAATTTTTTCGATTTTTTTTTGCTACCGAGGCGAGAGAAAGAGATTGTTTGGGTTTGAGTCTGTTTGGGTTAGCTTGAGTTTATTTAAGTTTGATGGGATATGCATAACCTTGGAAGTTTAAAAAATCAATTTTTGGTTTATTTTATTTTCTTATTGCGTAGAGTCTTGACTTTGATATGGTTAAAAGATTTTGTAAATATTCCAAAAATTGACCGAGTTATGATGATTTTAGTGGAGCAGGTCAGAACGTCCCGTTGCGTTGCGGCTCTAGCGCTGCTTTGTATAGGTTCTAAGGGCGTTGATATGACTTTGTCCAACCAGGCTGTTTGATTGTTATACGATGCAGGAATTGCAGATTGAAGGAACAAAAAATAATTGTGATTTTATCTCGAGCAAGTTGTTCATACATCTGGGCACCTTCTCAGGATTAATTTTTTAAAATAACAATTCGGACGAAAGAGTGCATTTCATAGATAGAAATTTTAAATGAGTGCTATTTCATTTTTTTTTACTAGCTCTATTAGTAATGGAGATATAAGCGACGAAAATTAATCGCATCACCTTTCACTCATTGTTTCGTTTTTCATAAAAATGTTCCTTGCTCATATCTCCATTACCAATAAAGTTAGCGAAAAAAATGAGAGATTTTTTATTGTCAATTAAAAAAGAAACATCTTTTGCTTCAAAATTTTTTTCTACAAAATTCACTTTTTCGTCACAATCGTCATTGTAACAATTAAATTGTTTATAACGGAAAAAAACGATTCTAGAACAAAATAAATGTCATATTCGCATTGCCCGTACCCGAAACCATGAAGAACCACCGAAGATATTGAGCAGACCTAAACATTTATACGAAAATGGTATACGGAAAAAGTGGATTTAACACGTTTTCTTCTCTTGCGTTAATCTCGAAAGTATGCTTTGCAATTTGGCGTACGTCATATCTCGAAATCTAATCGTTCGATCGACTTCAAATTTAGATTGGACATATTTTATAACATATTCAATCAACTGGCCGGATGATTTTTTCTTATGTTCGTCCATTTGTTAATAATAAACGTTTAAAGTCGTTATTCGGGGTCGAAAATCGACCTTTTCTTTAAAAATAGTTCAATTTATGCAATTTTTAAAATTTCGCAAATGTATCCCGTGACTTTATGGCTTTACCATTATACTAAAAGTATATTTTTCCGTTTTTGACTTTGGATGAATCCACTTATCGGAATCATGAACGCGATCGAGCCGTGCGGAGGCTACATCCCCGAGATTAAATAACAATGATTACGTTGTTTATATATATTTTGCAATAAAAAAAACGGTCACATGTCGAGACTATGTACTATCCGTGTGCGAAAGATCGACCTTATCATCCCAATACCTGAGACAAAAAAAATATTGAAAAGCGATCTGTTTTATTAACTTCAAGGTTATGCACACCCCTTAATTGAGTTTATTTGGGTTTCTTATTAGTTCGGGTTCACTTGAATCTTTGAGGCTTTCTTTCGGTTTACTTGCTTTCGTCGGTTCACTTTCTTTTTACTGATCTCGAAACGCTGGTTCGATGTCTTTTTGTTGTTGTTGCTTAGGATGTCGATACATGTCAGTAACTTAACTTTTCGTGGTTTCGCGATTTTTACTTTATTTTTACTTTCATATGTTTACATTCATTTTGGGGATCTCGAAACGCTGGTTCAATTTTTTTCTTTTGTTAAAATGTACCCTCTCGGTCATGCATATTTATTCACAATAAATAACAGTGGAGTGACTTTTGATGATTTGGTATTTTTCTTCGATTTTTCAGTCTTACTGAGGGGGAGAAAGATTTTTTTTTGGGTCTGCGTGGGTTGACTTGAGTTTGTCAGGGTTTAAGTTGATCGTCTGAGTTCGCTTGGGTTTATTTGATTTACATTGTGTTTACTTAAGGGGAGATATACACCTAGGAGCCGGAAAAAAGGTCATTTTTGTGAATTTTTTCAAGGAAAACTATTTGAAATTTCGGATTGGGGTTTTAATTATCTAAAAGTATATACATTCAAAAATATGTTTAATTTTCTTTATTCAAAAATATCAAAAATATACAAGGATATTGTATGATCCTTGGAGCGTCGTTAAAAAATCTGCGTATACGGTACCCACTGGCGTTTCTTCAAAAATCATCCGAAAAAAAAACCAAAAAGATTATTAAATTAGATACTATAATCTAGTACTTGTCATAGCCGATTTTGAAAATATCGATTTATGACAAAATGACGGACGTTTGAACATAAATAGTGATTTTTGGGCCAAAAATTAGTTATTATTTTGCCTATCCCGTGCAGAAATTTTGGCAGGGATACAGCTGGATTCTGACTTGTATCCCGGGCTCCCAGTCGGGATCTAGTCCGATATCGGATCAGATTCGAAGACTAAATGTAAGATCCGTAAACTGGATTCCATTAGGGATCCAGAACCGGATCCTTTAATGACTCTAAATAGATTCCCCATGGAATCATTGAGGAATCTGGGAAGGATCACGGGTGAATACAGGCTGAAATACAATGTCAAAAATGGAATTATGACATGTTAAATTTATTATAAAAATAAATAACATTTATAAAGTTTTGGTGCATTAAACTATCAATAAAAAAACATTTGTCCAAAGATTCAAATGGCAGATCGCGCTCATCGCGAGATTTTGATGTGAATTAAAAAAAAATTCACATCAAAATCTGTGAATGCAAATGTATTGACAAGAAATTATAAATACAAAAAAAATCACGAAATTAGTTGTGTATTTTTTCGTATTTAAGACAAATTAAAATCAAATTCAAAATGATTAGATTAAAATTTGCGCCAAAAGTGAGTTCGTACGTATTTTGAGAGAAAACATTGCCTCGAGGCAAAGAAATGTTTGCACATAACTTTTTGTGCGAACATTTCTTTGCCTCAACACAATGTTTTCTCTCAAAATACGTTTACACTTGTGGTGTAAATTTTAATATAACTGTCGTGAATTCGATTTTTATTTTCTTCAACTTGAGGAAATTCACAACTCATTTTGTGATTTTTTTTGATATTTATAATATAATATTTGAAACTCACAACTTTTTTTGCAAAAATTTCTTTGCCTCGACGAAATGTTTTCTCTCGAAATACGTAAGAACTCACGGTTGTTGTAAATTTTAATCTAATCATTGTGAATTTGATTTTAATTTGTCTTAAATACATGTTTATACCCACCGACATGTCGGTGGGTATAAACAGAGACTTATTCCCCAAAACCGGTATCCCGGTTAGAATCCAACTTGCATCAGTATCGGAATATGTACGACGACGATGGCATAATTTTGAAAATTTTGGCATCACGTGTATTTTCGGTATTACTATGCAATTCCTATCTATAGATAGGAATTTTATAGATAGGAATCTATAGACAGAAATTCCTATCTATAGATAGGAATTCCATAGTAATACGGAAAATACACGTGACGCCAAAATTTTCAAAATGGTGCCATCGTCGTCGTACATATGCCGATACTGATGCAAGTTGGATTCTAACCGGGATCCGGTTTTGGGGAATCCATGACAAATCCTGATCGGGATTTGATCGGACATAGGGTATCCCGGTCAAAATTTCTGCACGGGATGAAACAAAAACTAAGTGACGGAAAAAAAATCCTATGACAAGTACTGGACAATGGTGTATAGAATAAACAGAAAAAACCTTAAGGCAATCGGTTCATTGGTTTTCGAGAAATTTTGGGTACCGATTTGAAAAACGTGGTTTCGCGAAAAACCCGTTTGAAAATTTGGGAATGAATAAATCATGAAATTTGTCAACTTGCATGGAATCATCGATACCAGGCCCATAGTGTAGGTCTTCTACGGTCGACGGAATTTTCATAGCTTCTAAATCCTCGACCTCGACTATCTAGGTGTATGTCTCCCCTTAAGCTTGTTTTCGTTCACTTGCGTTTATAATGGTTTATTTGAGCTCGTTTTAGGTTACCTTGAGTTTATTCAGGTTTAGTTTAATTTGTTTAACTTAAGTCCATTTGGGTTTACTTGAGTTCGCACGAGTTTTTGTTTGGGCTTACTCAAGTTTGTTTGGGTTTGCGTTTGTCGCTGCCTACTCGAGTTCATTTATTGTTTTCGTTAAAAAAATCGTGTACTATCCAAAACGAAGACTCCCACGTGAAAATTCAAACGAACAATCATCACAAATTGATGATTGCTCACTCCGCTACATTTTCCTTCCTTTTCCATTCAACTTTCCTTCCTTCGCATTCTCGCGTCTTCCTGCACTTTTTTCGAGCGGGAATAACGATTCTCGGAGTTCTCCTCAACGTATGCACCGCGTTATGGGATTTCCATTTTTGGTTCGACGACTAATTAGCCCCGGGAAACAGGCTCCGTTCATCGCGTGAAATCCATTATTTTTTGCTCCTTCACGTTCTATACTCTTTTGCGGAGTTCTCCGCGCGCAATCCGACTTGTACTTTTTGCCTTATACTGACCGTATTTTTCTTCTTGTCCCGTTTTTTTTCAGCGCTAACAGTTCTTTGCTACGAGAATAATTGCAGCTAGACATAAGGAAGAAAAATGGAAGCACCGAGGGTATTCTTAGCTAGAGGTGTACGCGAGAGGCAAAGGTAGATGCGGGAGAGATGAATTATGCACTTGGAAAGTGTATGGCCGACATTGCTACGCGCTAGCCCTTGTCCCTATGGACAATCGAACGTATGCCCGACGCAAATAATTAATTAGCTAATTAACTATTGTAGACGGCGGAGTATTCGCGATAATGACGAGGGCAATCAAAATGCTATGACTCATCAGGAATGTGCGCGTACATGCATACACACACACACCTATATATATATATATATATGGATGCATGTGAATGCATACATAAACGATGCACTCGTTAGCACACGCATTAAGGTCTGAGAACGAGATCTCTCGATAGAGTTCGACCGCAAAATCTTTTTCTTTACCTTTCGAGAAATCGACAGCAATGAACGCCTGGTTAGTTTGCAGGCTGCACTGAGAAAAAAATCAATTGAATCAAAAAAATATATTGGTTGATCATAATAAATGTGTACAACACACTGTAAAAAATTTCTGTACAAAAATTAATACATAAGTGTAGGAAGTTTTTATGCGGATACCGCTTATGAAATTTCAGATAGATTTTGAAAATCCAAAACAGGTTATTTAAAAAATGAAAGTGTAGCTCCGTAATATTAATATACTTGTGCGTGTGAAAAATAATGCACGTATAACGAAATAATCATATCCAAGTATATTGAAATCAAGAACCATTTGCTGATATCAAAATACGAGGGTATATTAAATTCAAGAACCATTTGCTAATATCAGCATACGGGTGTGTATTAATTTCACGGAAACAAAGTATTACCTTTAATGTACACTGTAAAAAGATTCTGTGTAAAAATTAATACACAAGTGTATGATGTTTTTATGCGGACGCCGTTTATGAAATTTCAGATAATATTTTGAAAATCCAAAGCAGGTTATTTTTAAAATAAAAGTGTAGCTTCGTAATATTAATATACTTGTGCGTTTGAAAAATAATGCGCGTGTAAAAAAATGTTCACATCCATGTATATTGAAGTCAAGAACCATTTGCTGATATCAATATACGAGTGTATATTAAATTCGTTCGTATATTAAGTTCGTAAAATTCAATTCTTTTGTGCCTTAAATGTAGTGTACATTTAATATAGTTTTCACATTGTTTCATGTGATTTTCATCAGCGTTTATGATTTTTTTTTCAATTCCAGTTCGCACTTTTAAATAAATCTGTTGTGATCATGCATTGTACGTATCGTAAAATTCGAATTCACATAAATTATATTTTTCAGGCTGCTGTAAATAAATATCAAACTTGTTTTGTATTTTCAATGCTCTGTTTTTTTTATAGTTGATTTATTATACATCTGTAGTAATTTTCAATTGAAGAGACGGGTTAATGCAATACATTTTCCACAAATTTACAAACTTGTCTTTGAAATTCCATGTTGCATCTATTAAATTCTATATTCACGTTAGTTTTTCATGTTCCTGTTTTAAATTTACGGTACAAGTGTTTCAAATTTAATTCCATCTACTGAGTTCGTAAAATTCAATTCCTTTGTATCATAAATGTATTGTAAATTTCATATCATTTTTTACAGTGTACTATCAAAGATTGGAAAATGTGATTGATTTAAATAACATATTATTTTATTTGAAATAGCTTCAAGTACAATTATATTCTATTGAAATCATTCTATATACAATCCGTAGATGTATGGATGAAATAATTAAGCGGTTGCTACAACATTTTTTATTTCGTACAAAAATATAATCAATAGAATTAATTATTTGTTTCTACGCCGAAACGAATATGCCATGGGACGTAAGTTTTTCAATTTGTTTAAAATCTCAAATAAAAAGCGAGCATTAGAATAATCATCCGCAATAATAGTAGAGAGAATATCAGATATCCAATGGAATATCCATGGAGAGAATATGAGATATTCAACTAATGAGAACATATACAATTTGAACTTAGCCACAGGCCAAGAAGCAATACTCTTTAGAGTTTCTCCGGCGTTTACGTAGATCTTCAGTTTGCGCTACGCTTACGAGAAACGAGCGCGCGTGCGGCTTCTAGCGGTTACTCCGGGAACTACGGGTTTCCTCACACCTATAATTTCCGTCGCGCTCGGCCATGATTTGGTTGAATTTTTTCAACCAAATGCGCAAGATACAAATTTTATTTTCGCATAATTCTTTAACCAAATCAGACATTTGCATAATATTTTTCAATCAAAATAAAATATTAATATTTTAACGAATAATGTACTTTGAAATCAATATCAAATATGGTGAAAAAGATAAAATAACATATTTACTCAATAGAAATTTTATCTGAATCAAACGAGCAAAATTCAATTTTTCTCGTGTACTTGAATCAACAATATTCATGTTATGAATTGAAATGCTTTTTTTTTGTTCGTCGCAGAAAATGCATTCAAAACTATATAATTTGCTTGCGACAATTTTTTAGATAGTTTCAATCATATATTGTTCTCGGCTAACAATACATCTTTTGAATGGAAAAAAACTTCTAATTGTATCATGTTATTAAAGTCAATCGCGTTTTGTTTGGACTAATAAATCCAATTATTTACACCAACAATTTTACAATTGCATCAACGAAATTTCATTCAATAACACCAATGATATTGGATCAATGATTTTTTTTCTCAGTGTAGCGATCTCTCATGTTGAGCGGCGTTGGCCCGAGCCAGTACTTGGATGGGTGACCGATCAGCCGCGGGTCGATGAATTCGTGATAATCGACGGGTAGAGGCGCGGGAGGGGGATGCAGGCTTCAAGGAAGAAGATAGATCCTGTTATTCCTTCGCTATGAGAAAAATATAGAGACATTCTCTCGAGCAGGCGTGAGCGATTAGCTGAGAATCTCACGATCGCGTTACGTTGCTCGATCGATCGCCTCCACGATTATTGGAAACGATCGAAAGGCTCCTCTATTGCTTCTGACTTTTCTATATATACAGGGTGTTCGTCTTATCTCTGCCACCCGAAATAACTCGGTAATTATCGACGTCACAAAAAAAATGTTCCAGACAAAAGTTGTACGGTGTGATGGAGGCCATCAAATACGACCAATTTTTTTTATTTCGGTGGAGCCGCTGACGCACAGTGAAGGTCACCTCCACTTTTTTTAATGGAAGGTACATTTTTCATTCAAACATCTTATGGAGCACCTCAAGCCGCATAAAAAACATTGGGGGTTCAAAGTCGTTGAAGGTCATTCAAGGTCACCTATTAAAATGAAATGCAAATCTAAATATCTCGGATCACTACCAAATATTTGGTAGTGATCCGAGATATTTCGATTTGTATCATCGATACTGACCTTGAATGACCTTGAACGATTTTGACCCGCTAATGTTTTTTTATGCGGCTTGACGTGCTCCACAAGATGATTGAAAAAAAATGTATCATTCCCTTTAAAAAAGTAGAGGTGACCTTCACTGTGCGTCAGCGCCTCCATCGAAATAAAAAAATTGGTCGCATATGATGGCCCCTTTCACAACGTACAACTTTTGTCTGGAATATTTTTTTGTGACGTCGATAATTACCCAGTTATTTTGGGTGGCGGAGATAAGAGGGACACCCTGTATATACATATATATATATATAGGTACATACTGGTATATATTTTCGTGTGTGTGTATATATATATATATATATATATATATATATGCGCGAATGTTCTATCATCACGGAAGTCCAGCGAGGTAACTCATCGATACTCCTGATATTTAATCTTCCCATCACGTAACCATCATTCATAAGGGCAAAGTATAATTTTCCTCGAAGCGAGGGGAAAAAAAAGAATCCGACTCACCCTCGAGATCGATGCCCCGCACTCTATTTACATCCAACAATTTGAAGCTTTTTATCCTATCCGTGCGAAACGTGTGATGAATTGTTGACAGTGATGCGCTAACGGGTTTATGGAAAATTGATTGTAATTAGAGTATTTTTAATCGAGCGTAGCTTAGCGAGACGTGCTGAGAAGAGTACGGAAACATCTACGTAAAAACACGTAAAACATTTTTCATAAATTAATAATTAATAATGTGGAATTATTAACGAATGAGAATGCATTATTAATGAATTCGGAATAAAGGGGGCTCGTTAATTAATAATATATTGGTAATAGAAAGAAAATAAATTCATCATGGTACAGATAAAATTATCGATGAATTAATATTTTATTATTATGGAATTCAGAGTAAATTAGGTCAAACTGTTAACGAATAAAAATGGATTATTAATCAATAGAGAATAAATAGTGCTAATTTGTGAATAATATATTCGTAATAGAAAGGAAACTGATTTATTGATTTTTATATAAAAATCAATATTTTTTATAAATATTGATTTATTTATATAATCAATAGAGAATAAATAGTGCTAATTTGTGAATAATATATTCGTAATAGAAAGGAAATTGATTAATTGATTTATTGATTAATAACTCAGGTCAGATTATCGACGAATTCATATTTTATTGTTATGAAATTCAGAATAACCTAGGTCAAATTATTAACCAACAAAAATGGATTATTTATCGATACGCAATAAGTGATGCCAATTTATTAATGACACCATACAGACAAAAAATAAAGGGAATAAACGAATTTCCGAAATTGGTGGGTTATTTTCAAATTTGTCTACCCCCGCCAAAAATCAACGTAGAAAAAAATCAAAAAAGCCTTTTGGAGCTTGCAATCTTTAGTTTTTGAGCTTTTACGTTTTCTTTACCGTTTGTAAATGAAGCCAGAGACAAACCAGGAACGGAAAATTTTCGATTTTTTTCCAGAGGTCTACAGGCAAGGGAAATACTTTTTTAAATGTTCTCCTCTGATGATTTTTTCGTAGAGATATAGCAATTTGAAAATGACTCAAAACATGTTAAAAATTTTTTTTTCCGTAACTTTCGTCTTTAGTGCACAAGGGTAATGGATGAGAAATAAATGAACAATGAGAAATAAATTAATCAATTCAGGTTATCAATAAATGAATATTTATTATCAATAGATTGACAATAAACTACGTAAAATTATTAACGAATAAAAATTAATTATTGATAAATTACGTAACTGAATAGGCATTTATCAATTATGTTTAATCAATTTGTACCATTTTTATTTTCATTATACACACACTTGACTATACTGTGCATGAAATTACCAAGGTTCCTAATAAAAGTAGAAAAAATGAAGGTTGCGACCTTCTGTGCTCAATTACCGCATTATCAATTACAAAATTTATTTCGGCCCTTTTGAATCGCATTTTCGTCTCCCTGTTCACCAAATAAAAAAAAAAATTTCTTCCACAGCTAACATATAAATTATAACCAACCATGCTCCTAACAATTTTCCGACCGTTTCTTTTTAATTGCTTCTCACTCCTCAATTGCCTCGCACCAAATAAAAAAAAAACAAGGAAAAAAACTCACCAAAATACGTTCTGATCGGAGTACAATTTTTTTTCTCCACTTATCTTATACGTTTTCCTCGTTTTGCGAGGCTCCCATTGAAATATGATTGAAAAAGTAAGATGGTGGACTCGATGAGGAAATAAAGAGCGAGGAGGAACGGCGGTGCGTGCTCATAGGTGGATTTCGAATACGACCGAGGGTCGAGGGTTCGATCGAATGGTCCGCCATTGAAGGAAAAAAAAAGGTACGAGGGAAAGGAAGCTCCTACGTTCATATGTGTCTGTGTGTGTGTGTGTGTGCACGTGTGAGTTCGTGCTGGTAGGGAGAACGAGGTTTTTCGGGTTCGCCTTATGGCGAACCGGAGAATCGCATCGGAGCAAAGAAGCGACAGATGTTCCATATAGTTCTCGAACGTATTAGGAGAAAATAGTCTGTGCTATGCGACCGCATAGTTTTTTTTGCTCGCAATCCTGCATTATCCCTCAAGTTTTTCTTTTCTTCCTTATTCTGTTCGAGATCTCTTCGAAAAACGTTTTCTCTCTCGTTGCAAAACGCTGCAAAAATTGCCGATGGATCACATTAGATTGCGGATCTCACAATTCGAGGGAACGTAAAATATTAGAAAACGAAAGAAATATCAGTTATTATTCGTAATTATTATTTTATTTATCGTTTAAATTGGATTTTTTAAAATTATTATTTTTACTATCGTGATTTTTGTTATTATTAATATTATTATTATTATAATGATAACGTTATAAAAAATGATGATTATTATTGGTAACGTTAAATAAAGGTAATTATTATTTTTATTACCGTAATTGTTGTTATTATTATTCTTATTATATATTTATTATTAATGTTATTATAGTTTCAATGATAATAGATTTTGTTGTTTCTTTTTTCTCATATTTTATTATGATAATAGATTTCATTACGCCGGGCAACGCACAACCTCAATTCACACTGGGAAACATTCACCGGGGGTAGGTGAATGTCTTTTTTTGGTTAGGATGTTTCTACAAGTCAGTGGCGTAAATTTTTGGTTTTCGATTTTTCCGATTTTTTGGTCTACTGGGGCGGGGGGGGGGGGGGGGGAGAAAGAGTTTTTTGTGTTCACTTTGGATTATTTGAATTTACTTAATTTGACTTGGGTTGTGAGCTTGTTTGGGTTCACTTCAGTTTGCTCGGGTTTGCTTGAGGCTGTTTTAGATTAACTTGAGTTTATTTAGGCTTAGTTGAGTTTTTTTGCGTTCACTTGAGTTATTCACTCAAAGGGGAAATATTCGCCTACCACCGGTGAATGTTTCTCAGTGTAAACTGTGGTAGTATTGTTATTATATTGTTATTATTATAGCATTTGTTATTATATCATTATAATTATTCCATTCGTTATAATATTGTTATTATTATTGCATGTGATATCATATTGTTGTTATTATTGCATTTAAAAATTTTATTATTTGATCACATTATCATTAATTCTTTACTTCCATTACAATTGCTATAAAAATAATTATAACTGTTATTATTGTCGTTGCTGTTGATATAATTATAATTATTTTAATCGTTATAATGATATCTATAATAACAATGACAATACTATCGATAGTAATAATCGCAACGTGAGTAACCGTATCGCCTTATCAATGATAATTAATAATAGGTGAGGGGGCAATCTGGCAAGCCGTATGGAATGGAAATGTAACGGAGCTTGAAAGAAAAAATAGAAAGATGCATGCAAATTTAAATTGCACAAGAAATTCACCCGGTTTGAACAAAATCGATCGATCAGCATACTGCAAGGAATATAAACATAAAAAACAGGCATACACATGGAACAATTTCAGGAGGAAAAGATGGCTAGCGGAGAGTTAAAAAAAACGTGGGGCAGAATAAGGTATGGTAGTGTCGGAAAAGACCGGAAAAAAGGTATGTACACGTCAAATGTAGAATTGCAAACCGGCAATTGAAAATTTGAGGCACATTTGCGAGTATACGAAAGTTGAGGGAAAATCAACTTAAGAAATAGTAAATACACTGGGGCGATGGTTGGAAAGTAGCAGGGGGTTAGAAATCGACCGGAACATATAAGCGCAACTAATTATGCAGCCGGCAAAGTAACTATGCGATTACAGCAGACAATTTAAGAAACTAGCAACGAAGATAGATACAAAAAAAACCAATGTTAAATAATTGATGTAAATGAGAAAGGTTACGTAAACATCCTTAGAATAGGTACACAAGGAATAAAATACTACTACTACTATTAATTAATTATAAATAATAATAATTAACCATAAATAATAATAATAAATAATAAATCATGGTAATTAATAATAAATTATTATTATTACCCTAGTTATTACTTTTATCATCCTTATTACCATTTTTATAATTTTGTCATTGAAAATACTCATTTTTTTCAAGAAAAAGAAAAAAATATTTCTCATCGTCGATACCTTCCTGGCGAAAATATTCATTGGAAATATAAAAATCAAACGGCGGATTCAATTTCAATATATATTTATTACAAGCGTAAAGACGGGTCCCCAAAATTTTTCCTCGTGTGAAATAGCGCTGAGAGGAGAGGAGGAAAAAAAATGGTATACAAAATATTCGAGAGAGCCTTCTCTGCATGGCGTCTTATACGGGAATATTTCATGGGATACACAAAGGGGAAAATAATTACCTTTCGCCTGCCTTCTTCGGTGGATAGATATACCAGATATCGTATGTCTACACACACACACACACACACATATATATATATATATACGAATGAGAAGTTCAGGTTGAACTTTTTTTTCGGCTATTAGTGAGCGACGAGAGCTGAGAAACTTTTGGAGATCTCACATCGTGAACCAGCAGGTATATCCCTCTTTGTAGTTAAATGTATACATTAGGTAAGTATGTATGTGTCTGTATATACGAATTTATATATGCTTGAAAGTGTGTATCGGGATCTCGAGGTTTCGATCGAAAATTAGAATTCAATGACTCTCGCAGTGGTCGAAGTTTCGTGCTGTGGAAGAGGTTAAGAGGGCGTTGCGTGGAGCTTCCCGTCGGGTGGGAGGGGACCCCAGAATCGTTCACCGGTCTCGATAAAAATGGGAGCCCAAAAAAAATGTAAGCCTCGAGCTGTGGGACCTGCTTGGGAAATGATAATGTCATCATTTTTTAACGCGGCTCGAATATGAAGTGATCTTGTTCGTGACGTTAAGGCTATTTTTCGAACGAAAGATTTTGGGGACAGAGGTAATATTATTATAAAAAAAAGTTTGTTGGCTGCAAAGCGGCGGAGGATCGAATTGAAAAAAAATTAAATATTCGCGTCTCTCGATAAATAATAATATTTAGTTTCGTCAATTATGATTTAATATATTTCTATGATTCCTTTTCAGAATTAATTTTTCTTATAAATATGTGATAAATTTCGAAATGTATCATAATATTTTTCTAAATATTTGCTTAATTATCGTACCGAAAATGGCACGTGTCGAAGTGTCGACAATTTTAAAACGGTATGTCAACAATAAAACTCGATTTTTTTTTTCATAAACCTTATTTCGATTGTCGAGATCGTTAGTGGATCGAAGTGATCGAAGTCACGAGAATTCCGAGTTTACGAGCACTTTCAGTGCGGCCTAAAGAATTCTTCTTTTTTCGGCGCATCGTAAAATTCAATCGTCACATGCGTATAGCATCAAATCCCCTCGAATATTATCCGATGTCCGTGTTTATATGTTTACCGCGTGCACGCGGCATACGGCACTTTTTCGCGTTGATCGTTCTCTCCGGGCGATTTTTTTTGTCGTTCTTCTCGCAATTCAGGCGGACGTGATCACACAGTGCTTGGAATATCCGAGGCATAATCATATTTCTTGGCTGATTCAGCCGAGTATAGTTCTCGTATTAAATGTTTTTTCGTAATACCGAAAGGGACATTTGCAGTATTTTATTATATTTTCATATCGATTAAGGGAGAATGTATGAGTGTGTGTGAGAATATCGAATGCGCGGGTGTGTGTTTGTGGGTGTGCATGTGTAGGTGTGTGTACATCCGTAGGTGTATGTGTCGGTGTGTGTGTATGTGTAGGTGTGTGTGCATGTGTCGGTGTGTGTGCATGGGTAGATGTGTGTGTATGTGTAAGTGGGTGAGTGTATGTGCATGTATAGGTGTGTGTGCATGTGTCGGTGTGTGTGCACGCGTAGGTGTATGTGGGTGTGCATGTGTAGGTATATGTGCATGTAGGTGTGTGTGCATGTGTATATGTGTGTGCATGTGTAGGTGTGTGTGCATGTGTATATGTGTGTGCATGTGTAGGTGTATGTGGGTGTGCATGTGTAGGTGTGTGTACATGTGTAGGTGTGTGTGCATGTGTAGGTGTGTGTGTGTGCATGGGTAGATGTGTGTGTATGTGTAAGTGGGTGAGTGTGTGTGCATGTGTCGGTGTGTGTGCACACGTAGGTGTATGTGCGTGTAGGTGTGTGTGCATGTGTATATGTGTGTGTATGTGTAGGTGGGTGAGTGTGTGTGCATGTGTAGGTGTTGGTGGGTGTGTGTGCATGTTTAGGTGTGCATGCGTAGGTGTGTGTGCATGTGTAGGTGTGTGTACATGTGTGTGTGTGTGTGTGTACGGGTATATAGGATCAAATGAATTTCCGCACTTATCATTTTTACCTCTATTATTATTATTCCTTTTTTTTCTTTATATTCATACATCGTAACGCTTTCACCCTCCGACTTGTTCGCCCGCGGAGTATGTCGTTCCGCTGTTGATCGTTCTTCCTCGGACTTGTCGAAATTCGACTCTGCTTTTCGTACTTTTTTTGTTACCTTTGTCTCTCTCTCTCTCTCTCTCTTTCTCTCTCTTCTGAGATAGCAGCCCGGCTAGAAATTGAGTTATGGCGCTAATCACGCTCGGATCAGGTTGCCAGACTGCCATCATATGGCGCTAGTATGGCAACCAGATCACGGCGTGAACAAAAATGTAACGCTGTCCCCGATAACGGCGGGATCTGGCAGCCTGATTACGCCCAAATCTGGCAGCTTCATTGGGCCACTACCCTGGCGCCTTATGATAGCGTATTTACGGCTGCGTGATCGGATGTATTAATATTACAGAAAATATACGGAACGAATAACTAAAATTTTTTTTGTTTATTGAATATTTAAGACCAACTTACATCTGAACAGTTTAACATAACATACATTTTTTAACCTACTGACAGTCTTTTGTTTTTTTGTTCTTATAATTATGATTTTTATATTTTTGTTTATATATTTATTTGAAATATATATTTAAAAGCTATATCCGCATACTTGTGGTCATTCTTTTTTTTGTCGTTCTGAGCGGTGACCGTCCCGGTCCTTCGCGTTGTTCAGCACCTTGCAGACAGCTTGCTGGACTTGATTAAAATAATGGCAGTCCATCAACATTAAATTGTAAATACAAAATCTTTTCTCTGTGGATATCTGTATTCACATACCTCTGAAGGTAATTTTTCATGCCAAAGTACACAAAGTGACCAATGGTTTCACCATTTTCGTCTGTAAAATCGACTATGCCGTATGTAGCTGAATTTGTGCTTAAAAAAGTTTTCGCTGACAGGTAAATGAGGTAGTAACCTTCG
The DNA here is from genome assembly GCA_964007375.1 of Ophion obscuratus. NCBI lineage: Eukaryota > Metazoa > Arthropoda > Insecta > Hymenoptera > Ichneumonidae > Ophion > Ophion obscuratus. Next base: position 10,430,209 of record OZ023319.1, read on the forward strand.
TCGGAAAATTTTAAACAAACCGTGAACTTGATTGTGTGGGATATTGTTGTTGATGACCCATTCTCGCAGTTCTTCAACTTCATCTCTGTTCCAACATTGCACATTTTCTTGACCAGGCTCTTTATCTTCGCTGCCATTTAAATCCTCTCCGCTGACATGGGGATCTTCGCTGCCGTTTGAACCCTCTCCGCTGACATGGAGATCTTCTTCGCTGCTGTTCGAACCCTCTCTGCTGGCATGGAGATGTCCTTCGCTGGTGTTCGAATCCTCTCCGCTGGCATTAGGATATTGTTTGCTGGTAGCAAACAAGACTTTCCTGATCAAGACTTTCCTGATCTCGAATTTTATCACTCGGGCCTCTTTCTGTAAATATTCAAATTTTTCGTAAACAAAACAACGTATATCATTCTCATTTTTCAAATTATATTTTATATTGATATTATACTATTTTTTATTTTTTAAAATATTTTTTGAATTATATTTTATATTGATATTATTCTATACACAAGTGTATAAAAATTCATAAATTATGTAAAAGTTGAAAAAAGTAAGGTTATACATACCTGGTACTTAACCATTCGATGACCCATTCTCGCAGTTCTTCAACTTCATCTCTATTCCAACGTTGCACGTTTTCTTGACCAGGCTCTTCATCTTTGCTTCTATTTAAATCCTCTCCGCTGACATGGTGATCTTCTTCGCTGCCATTAAAACCCTCTCCGCTGGCATGGAGATCTTCTTCGCTGGGGTTGAGATTCTCTCTGCTGACACGGGGATCTTCTTTGCTGCCATTAAAACCCTCTCTGCTGGCATGGAGATCTTCTTCGCTAGTGTTCGAATCCTCTCCGCTGGCATTAGGATATTGTTTGCTGGTAGCTTTATCAAGACTTTCCTGATCTTGAATTTTATTATTCGGGCCTCTGTCTGTAAATATTCAAATTTTTCGTAAACAAAACAACGTATTTCATTCTCATTTTTCGAATTATATTTTATATTAATAGGCTATTTTTTATTTTTTAAATATTTTTATTTTTTTTGAATTATATTTTGTATTGATATTATTCTATACACAAATGCATGAAAATTCATAAATTTTGTAAAGGTTGAAAAAAGTAAGGTTATACATACCTGGTACTTGACCATTCTCGCAGTTCTTCAACTTCATCTCTGTTCCACCGTTGCACATTTTCTTGACCAGGATCTTCATCTTTGCTGCCATTTAAATCCTCTCCGCTGACATGGGGATCTCCTTCGCTGCCATTAAAACCCTCTCCGCTGGCGTGGAGATCTTCGCTGCCGTTCGAACCCTCTCCGCTAACATGGAGATCTTCTTCGCTGGGGTTGAGATTCTCTCCGCTGACATGGGGATCTTCTTCGCTGCCATTAAAACCCTCTCCGCTGGCATGGAGATCTTCTTCGCTGGTGTTCGAATCCTCTCCGCTGGCATTAGGAAATTGTTCGCTGGTAGCTTTATCAAGACTTTCATGATCTTGAATTTTATCATTCGGGCCTCTTTCTCTAAATATTCAAATTTTTCGTAAACAAAACAACGTATATCGTTCTCATTTTTCAAATTATATTTTATATTGATATTTTACTTTTTTAAATATTTTTATATTTTTTGAATTAAATGTTATATTCATATTATTCTATACACAAGTGTATAGAATAATATCTTGTGTAAAAATTTATGAACTTTTACAAAATTCATAAATTTTGTACAAGTTGAAAAAAGTAAGGTTATACATACCTGGTACTTGTACCAATGATCGGGACTCGTCAACTTTTTTCTTCGAACGACAACTCCTAACACGCAACCATGTCAAATACTGCTTCTTTTCTTTGCGATTCATAACGTTCGAGATTCTCTCCGCTGACATGGGGATCTTCTTCGCTGCCATTAAAACCCTCTCCGCTGGCATGGAGATCTTCTTCGCTGGTGTTCGAATCCTCTCCGCTGGCATTAGGAAATTGTTCGCTGGTAGCTTTATCAAGACTTTCATGATCTTGAATTTTATCATTCGGGCCTCTTTCTCTAAATATTCAAATTTTTCGTAAACAAAACAACGTATATCGTTCTCATTTTTCAAATTATATTTTATATTGATATTTTACTTTTTTAAATATTTTTATATTTTTTGAATTAAATGTTATATTCATATTATTCTATACACAAGTGTATAGAATAATATCTTGTGTAAAAATTTATGAACTTTTACAAAATTCATAAATTTTGTACAAGTTGAAAAAAGTAAGGTTATACATACCTGGTACTTGTACCAATGATCGGGACTCGTCAACTTTTTTCTTCGAACGACAACTCCTAACACGCAACCATGTCAAATACTGCTTCTTTTCTTTGCGATTCATAACGTTCTCATTTTATATGCTCCTTTTTATATTTCGTGAAAACTTTCAAGTTTTAACCCAAACACGATGTATAAATTTCCAGTCGGGTATACAATATGACACACGTGCAAGTATATATATATATATATATATATATATATATATATATATATATATAGTTTTTGAATGCAACACTGGCGCCACCACTTTAGCGCTAGCCTAAGCACTGCCATGCATGGGCTTCCTAATAGAGCCATATTAGGGCACTGATAAGGAAAACCACATTATGGCCATTTTCACGTTTGCCATAAGTTTGCCTGACCTGTGGCTGCCTGTTCACGGCAGGCTCACGGCCGAATCAAAATTCCCGTGATACGGATAGCCACACAGCTCCCTCATTACGGCCCGATCATAAATCTGGCGAGCCTGAACAAATTTCCAGCCGGGAGATTTTTTCATCCGCTCTTGCGTTTCCTCACACTTGTTTCTCGCCTGGTCGGACTCGTCGTGTTCCCCACAAACGAGGGAAAAAACTCGCGAAGAACCGGCCAAGCGGCTTCCTGAAATAGCTTGCAATTCGATAACCGATAGAGCGAGATGGTGGCGCGGGAGCCGAAGAGAGCGGGAGTATTGAAAGTGAGAAAAATACGGAAAAAAGCTCTAGGAATCGAAGATGTGAGAAAAAGTTGAAATAACGAGCGGGTCGTACCGAGAGGGCAAAAAGCGAGCGGAACACGCGAAAAATCGAGTGGGGGAAGGGAAAAATGTGAAAGAGCGAGGGAGAGCGAGGATGTGGAAGGTATCGAGGCCCATCCGGGGAACTTAATTGGGGTACGTCGAGAGAAGCGAGCCGCGGGCAAGCGAGCCAAACGAAGCGAATGAGGCTCCTCTCTCTCTCTCTCTCTCCTGCCAGAAAAGAAGGTCCCCCTCGGAGGTTTCTCTCTTCCCCACCTTTGGGCTCGCTCTTTCAGAGGAACAAAAAAATGGGCGGCGCCTTGGATCTGTATCCTTGGTCGGGTTTTAGGGGCCCCCCTTTGTCGAAACGAGTCGAACGAGGTTGGGCCTTACAGACCCGCGTCAGCCCTGCGTGTAGCTACCCTTGCCAGATTCGCGACGACGCGGTCCTGCGGCTGAAGAGACTGCGTGGTACAATGTATCTGTATATCTCTATATCTATATATTGGGCCTGTTTCCATATATATATATATATATATATATATATATATCAGAGCGCGCGCGCGTGTGTGTGTGTGTGTGTGTGTGTGTGCGCGCGCACGTGTGTGTGTGTGTGAACGTGTATATCGGAGAATCCTCAAACTGCTGGACTGGATTTCGATCAAGAGATCTTGGATCCGACAATGGGACGAGAATATCACGGGGGAGAATTTCGTTCAGCAGCCTTGAGAATGTACCAAGTTCAATGCCTTTTATTTATTTCCTGAGTTTCATACTCTCGCAGGTTTTTACCTATTGCCCTTCCCAATTGAGCCCTTTCCCATTACTCCCTACCCACACTTCGCCGATCTAACTTAACTCCAATATAGGGCTGCACTATAGCACATTGCCGAGGGTACGGGGCAACTGTGGAAAACCCGTACCGGTGTATACGGCCCCATATTGTACTGATTCTCTGACGGACAGACGTTTTGCTCAAGTATCTATACCAAGGTCTCGGAAGTATCGGTCTTTCGATGACTGGTTGATGCGCCAGCCGGTGTACGGCCGAGCGGTCACCACTCCGAGTATCGGCCATGCACTAAAGTTACTCAAAGTACCGTCGGAGGTGAACCCCGACTGCCCGTACACTGGTGTCAGTTGACGTCGATGTTTTATCTTTGTGGTTTTGCGGAGTGTCGACGGTGCGATGGTTTATTCCGTTTTCTTCATCGTCCAAAGGCTTATGAGCCGAACTTTTACCGTAGATTTCTGATGAGGATCTCGGAGGGTTTTTAGTAGCCCCAATTTACGATAAACAAGATCGGGCTACTTGCGATGCGGTCGAATGATGGAAACTTCCGCATAATGGAAAGGTGCCGAGGAATTCTAATTGGATCTGCATGTTGGAGGACTAGCATTGATAATTACAACGACGAATAGGGCAAACTGGCCAGTTTAACCTATTAACATGGACGAATAACGATATTGTAGGATTCTGATGGGATGTAAAATAAAAATATTATGAAAACGAATTGTTTTTATTGCTGTAGCTAAAGAAAGATATTATTCTGATAGTAGAACAAAAATATGGTAAATATTCGGAAGTGGGGCTCCTGCGAGAATCAGGCTAATTTTTGTTTAAATGGTTTGATATGGTTAACAAACATCATCCTTATCATTATTGTAAAGGCGCATGATGTTTCCGCCATAATAATGTTATGAATATTTATATTCCACGTAACCCCACAATTCCACGCAACCAACCGAGGTGCCCACCCCAGTGTTCTACGAACCACACAATTCCACGCACCCATCCGAGATCCCCTCCGCCCACCCCAATGTATGATTTTATGATGATAGCCCAAATGCAGCCCAAAATTAGTCCATCCAAACAGGGATCTACGTCCAATTTTTTAAATAACTTTTTTGAAGAAAAAAATGTGCGCCGTCATAATATTACGTCGTATCATCGGGTATGATCATTAAAAGAAATGAGAAAAAAAAATTAGCCTCATTCTAGCAGGAGCCCCACTTCCGAATATTTACCAAAAATATCCCAATTAGTAGCAACAATTAATATCGGAGGAATTGACGAATAAGTATTCATATTCTTTACTTATTTTAATTACAAATTAGCTTTTGTCCATTCATTGGTCCTCGTCAGATTATAAGTGATGACAGTGTGGATGAAATCTTGTTGTACTGATTGTCCCGATGTCAAAGACGATCCGATGTCACATTACCCAATGCAGAATTATAGGAAGACAATTCTTTGTACACCATTGCGGGCTATAACGCATTGCTTTTATTTACCCTGCTCTCGGTGCGGCTGAGCGGTCACCCATCCGAGTACTGGTCCCGGCTAAGGTGGCTGAACAGAGGAGATGACTGAACTTCCCTGCTTAATAAATTTGCAAAAACGGGTATACGCTACGACGTATTAAACTGCGCAAAATCGCCATTACTGACTGAGAGACTTGCGGTAGGTAATTGCGAGCTTGCCAATTCCAAATAAGAGGCTGTGGGTACAATCGGTAAAAAGATATTAAATTGGTTCGGACTAGGCGATTAGAGGAGGCCACGAAGAAAGGGGAGTTGGCCGATGGACGCCTGTCAGCCGAGCGAGGAACATCCTGAAATAGCATAGCGCGCCAGGACGACTCTCTCTCTCTCTCTCTCTCTCTCTCTCTCTCTCTCCTTTTCTCGCTGTATATCTGTCTTGTTCTCTTTAAAGGGACAGGAATATCAGCAGAACGTTTTCCTTCCTCTCCATGGGTGCACACATCAGCGACAACGATTCCCCATCTCTCTCTCTCTCTCTTTGGCTCTCTCTCTCTCTCTCTCTCTCTCTCTCTCTCTCTCTCTCTCTCTCTCTCAAACGCTGTCGAACGTGCTCCCGAACGCGAGTTATGGTCGTTGTCGTGCACGTTGCTCACACACGTATGTCCTTGTTAGGATTTCGCCAACGACTCGTGAAGCGCATCAACGAGACGGGAGAACATCGCGAACGAGATCGCAACGACGGGACACGAGCCCTGCTCGGAGCCTCGTGCAACTAAAAAAAAATTAAAAAAAAACAACAAAAAAACCGACGATAATCCTAATTTGCATTGCTTCGTTACCGATAATACGTAAGTTTTCCACCGACGACGAGTATTCAGTCGGTCAGTTGCCCACAGCCACGCATTTCCTACCGCAGGAGGGCACAGGGCAACTGGACCGTTCGTGCCCTTACAGGGGACCATTTTGCCCCAAACTTGACCATCGGAAAGCCGGCGAAAGCGGCGTCCCTCTCGGCAGTCTACGCTCGAGCGGTCACCCATCCGAGTATTGGCCACGGCATTTTTCACGTTCCAGCGCGGATGAGAATGCGGAGAAAAATTGTACGCGTCCTGTGCTTGACGACTTGCGCCACCGCGATGAGAGGAAAGATAAGGGAGCAAGAATAAACGCGAATGAAAAAAGAAAAGAGAGAATGACAAGAAGAGAGAAAGAGGTGGAGACGCGTAAGTGGAATGAAATATCTCTTTCAAGGATGCTTGCTCGTACATCTCGTCGAGACGCACTCCCCCCCCCCTCTCTGACTCTTTCTCTGTCTCTTACGCTCTATGGAGTAGCGCGTATTCTCCAGGCTCTCGGGAGCACCTCGCGGACGTGGAGAACAGCAGAAGCAGCGGATATACAATATACCTTTAGCGAGAGTCAAATGGTATATCGTTGGCTCTGATCACCCGACGTATTAATCACGCGATTCTTCCATAATCGTATTTCTACCTGTTATTTTTCAAATCTCTCCCGCATCTCCAGTGGTATGCGGGAGTAGATTTCGGGATACGCGCGCGCGCGGTGTCGTGTGTTCGTACACGGAGGGAAAAATATTTCAGTGCGGACGAGTTTTGTTGCACAAATGGGCCTAATCAGATCGAACAAAGATGATAAATCCGAAGGACAACCGCTGAAAGTGCACCATAGGCGTAATTGTAGAGCAAGCTCGATGCCGGTATTTTATTTTAGTAATGTATTTCTGTTTGGATCCCTTCCGTATTCCCAGTTCGGGAGAAAACTCGCGGACTGCACGAGGGCACGGGGAAACTGCGAAAAACCTGTGGCTATAAGTAGGGCCGAATTCTACTGAGTTTCCGTCGCGTTACGACCGGAAACTCAGTCAAAACTGGCGCCCAGGTCAGTAGGCGAGCCACGGTTAGGGGTCACCCATCCGAGTGTTGGTCCGGGTGGCACGGCTACTTGACGCGAGAGATCTCTGAAGCGGCGCGTCGGACGTCGGGCACTCGTTGCTGTGGTCGTTTAATCGATTAAGGAGGGAGGTACACCTTTAGGCGAGGAAAAAATGACTGATGTTCATGATTTTTTTTACGGCAAGATTTCTTCACCACCTATTAGACTTAGGGTATGTTTTATTATTACTTTTGCCTGTTGCGTGGTTTTTAAATAAATTTATCGCCAAAAACGACGGATGGCACGGGCTTCTAAACGGGCTGCGGCTGATGTTGTCGGACGGCGTGACACGTAGCGTCGGCGGGAATCATCTGAAAAAAACCAACCAACATTTTTCTTTCACTAACATTTATACGCAAAATATGAACCAAGAAAAAGTGAGAAATGTTGGAAATTGATGAAATGGTACGCTTTGAAACAAAAAGACTAAATTTTCCAAACAAAATCGCTACATTTTGTAATAAAAAATACTGTTATTTTTTATTTTCAAGAACATTTAGGTTGATGTTTTAGATAATAAGGTTAGAAAGATTCATACCAAATTTCATTAGATTCGGTCGATTACTTTTTTAGCGATACGTCACGCCAGTTTTCAAAATGCAGTTTAGAAGACCGTGCCATGCCTCCGTCATTTTTCAAGATTAATAATTTTTTAAAATACCATGTAACAGCCCCAAGTAGTAATACAATCTTCCCTATGTCTCAAAAATGGCGAAGAAATCTTTCCATAAAAAAAGTCATGAAAATCAGCACTTTCTCGCCTAAAGGTATCTCCCCTCTGAAACTTTCATCAAATCGATTGAACTCGAGTTATTGTTCAATCTTCCCGTGACAATTTCAGCAGATTCCGCATCCGGCGTATCAACTGCGAAAACATCCCCAGGGGCCATCGAAAACTCTGCCACCGTCGATCTCTCGATATCCATTTCGATCGAACGGGTAGTTGACTGAAGAAAAAAAACACTCGTCGTGTTTCTTCCTTATTGCAAACGAGAATGAACGTTGCCGGGGTGAGAGTGGGCGAGATAATCCGGCGCTCGAAAGTTCATCCGTCTCTGGGCCATCAATGAATTATCCGAGACTGTTGGCGATTCACCATCTCGCGATTTCGCATTCCCTTTCGTCACGGGAGAACGCTCGATCTTTCTCTCTCATCTCGCTAATTCCCCATCGTTTCTCGTTGTCTACGTCGTCGTTACGTGGGGGTGCCCTCGCGGGCTTCTTTGACTGCTGGACCAAGATCGGGATGCAGCAGGCACAGAAATAGAGACGGAGAGAGGTGAGGCCCAGAGCAAGACGAAGACTGAACAGCGAATGAGAATAAACAGAGAGCTCGAGAATAAGATAGAGAAAATATGCTCGGAGGTGTACAGTGTAGTCGTACTAATACAAAAGGAAGATAAGAAAAACGAAGAGGAACGAGAAAAGGGAATGACGAAGAAATGAGATGAAAAAGAACAGAAACGAAAATTCTCTTGCGCAGGGTACAGGAATAGGGGTAAATGAGAGGAAGAGAGCGAGAGAGAGAGAGAGAGAGAGAGAGAGAGAGAGAGAGAGAGAGAGAGAGAGAGAGAGAGAGAGAGAGAGAGAGAGAGAGAGAGAGAGAGAGAGAGAGGGAGAGAGAGAGAAAGAGAGAGAGAGAGAGAAACCGTGGAGGATCAGCAACTTCGGCTCGATCCTTAAGGCCCTTCCAGTGCCGAACAAGTATTGACCATCCGACAGTACCTTCACAAACTCTACTTGATAAGATGATCGTTTCCCTTGACCACTGCTAATTCCCCACAATTCCAAATACGTATTCGCAAAGCCGTAGAAAATAGGCAATCTTTAACCCAAACAGACTCATTACTGTTTTAGGCAGATCATCGTTTACCGGAAGTTGCGACACAACAATTGAACCTTGGGCTATTTGCTTCTCTTCGCAAGGATAAGGGGCGGGGGGGGGGGTGCTGGTGGTGGAATAAAACTCGAAAGAATGAAAGATGGTGCTGTCGAGGGTCAATAATTTTCCCGCGCTCTCTCGGGCCCGAAGAAACTGTATACGTATAAAGTGACTGTAGTGAATATCGTCTTGGGTGGTCCGCGGGAGCCGGTGAGCAGCACGGGCCCCCGATCCGCGCTGTCGGGTCCCCGCGCCGCGCGCGCCACCTCGCGCCGACGAGAGATCGACGGTCCCGGGGCGCGCACGCGGCTCTTGTGCTTGCCCACACGATAAGGCCCCGCCGGGCCCATCGAGCCGCGCTGCCCCTTCCCTGCCCCGCGGGACGACTGGCCCTCGCTTTTCCCCCTCCACTCTCGTCGTACAGACGAGACGCGGACGCGGCTCGGGAACCACCATTCGGGCGTCGGGCCAGGTACGTTCGTGCGAAGCCACTCCTGATTTCAACCGATCCTATGAAAGCGCGCTCTCTCTCTCTCTCCGTCTCTTTATTTTCATTTCCATTTGCCCGTAAATGTGATTGGAATCATGCAATTAAACGATTTTGCAAGATTTCATGTTATTTTATAAATTATATATTGAATCCTTATACGTATCCGATTACATTAATATGCAATCATTAATTATTCCGTATTTTATTATGGCGTTGACGTTTGCCTCGTTGGAACGCAATGAATTTTTTTTATTTCCTTATTTCTCTATTTGTATTACTATCAAAATGTGTTTTTTTTTATCGTGGTTCAAGGTAATAGATCTCTAATACGCATTTGAAAAAACGTTTGAGTAATTTGCGTAGTCTAAATAAAAAAATGTAAGCAAATAGAGAACAAATTTTTTATTGCATTCATCATATCATCATATTTGATTAGTGTATTTTTGCTTGCGACCCAATGATTCTAATTTTTATTTAATTTGAATTTGTTGATGTTGAGATACTTAGAAGATACGTTATTTTCCTCGTGTATTATCAAGGCGCGATGTGATAAATCGATCAATCAATCTCTTGATTATTTTCCTATGTTTTTATACAAGATAATGCGAATTCGTAATAATTGCCTCGGAGATCACATCTACATTACTTTTATACAGTTAGTTATACTTTAGCGTTGAGTTGAGACTCTGTTTGGATTTAAGTTACACTATCGTGCTGAATTTTGCTTTGGCTGTGAGAAATTGAATTTCGCCTGGAGCAATCTTTCAAAGCGTGAATAAATCAGTTCATCAATCTCTCTCTCTCTCTCTTTCGCTCCCTTTATGATTATTTTGTTAGATTAATCATCATTATTGTTTTGTTACATTTATCACCACGATATTGAGCCTGTTTTCTTTATTTTTTAACACGGGGCGCGTCTTTTAATTGCCTCGGGATAACACCAGGGCATAATAAATCTTATCTGTTGTAATATTTTTAATTTTTATTTGAGCTTGCATTCGGTTGAAATTCGTCTACGCTTCTTTGGTGTAGCTTTATAATTTGATATAACATTGGCCAATTTCGATATTTATTATTATTTTGTATCATTAACTGTTTATTTGATTTTCTGTCAAAATAAAAATAAATAAAAATAAAAATAAAATAAAAATACAATAAAAATAAAATAAAAATAAAATGAAAGCAAAATTAAAATACAATTTCAATGAATACGATTATTGGGTACTTTTTATTTTTATGTCTAAGTCAAAGCTGCACTGCCAAAAAATCGCTCGAATGAAATATATTTTTTTTACGCATCCAAAAAGAACGAGAAGTATTACGTAAAAGAATGGTACTTTTTTTGTGAGTACAAAAGTGTAATTTTCTCGTTGAATCGTTCGCACCAATGAGATTACATTACCTACGCATCAGACACGATTACCAGATAGCGTCCGCTCATATTCATTTTCTCTCTTTCTCTCTCTCTCTCTCTCTCTCTCTCTCTCTCTCTCTGCCCTTTTCGCGCTTGGGTCGTGACGCGAGCTTTAATTCAGGCGAATTTCGCCGTGTAGATTCGCGCACACAGGCGTTATCTCTCCCACGCGGTATTTGCCCAGTTCTCATAATCTCGAATAATCGCGGCTAAGCACATAATGCAATAACAAAACGCGTATTGCTCGCGAACGCCGCGAGATACATCGTGTACGGTATAATGATACGATGCAACATTAATCTACCCTCTGCGATCGCACGTGGGCCCGCGCGACAATAACAGTTATTACACACAGTCACGGAATTTCACCACATTGTCTCTCGCCAAAACTCTTACGTTAAGAATTTCCGCATGATTTTAAACGAAGAAATGAACATTTCGTGAGAAAAATGATCGAGAAAAATCCCCGAAAAATTCTTCCTCAAAATATCAATATGCTCGCGACTGCCGAAAGATGATCCCAAATTTGTAGCTTCCCCGAAAAAAAAAAAACGGAATTTTTTTTTTGCACGAGGGCACAGGGAAACTGGAAAACCTGTGGCGATTTAGGAGACTTTCCATAGCGATTGTTTGGGTTTGGGTTTGGCTTTGGTTTTTTTTTTGGGAAACTCGGAAAGTGGTCACCCATCCGAGTATTCGCCCGTCCACTACTGTCAGTGTTCGAAGAAAACAGTACAACAATTATCAAGCGTTAATTGCAAAAAAAAAAACAATTCAACATACCATTCCTACGTCTAAATTTCTTAAGGAGGGGGATATCTTTAGGTAAGGAAAATTTGTCTGACATTCACGATTTTCAAAAATATAAAAAAATATTTCTCCCCCATTTTTGACACTTAGGATAGGTTCATTACTATTTTTGACTGTTACAAGGTATTTTTTTATAATTCGTCTTTAAAAATGGCGGACCTATGGCACGGTCTACTAAACTGCATTTTCAAAACTAGCATGACTAAAAAACTAATCAACCGTTTCCGATGAAAGGCCATAGCCGGGTAAGTAGGGAAAAATTGCCCACCCCCCGCCCCCATTTTTTCCAGCGAAATTTGGAGTATATTCTGAGGTATAAAAAAAAACAAATTTTCTGAAAATGTCATGCCCATCAATGGGTTTAGGTCAACGGTTTTAGAAAAATGAATTTTTTTTAAATATTAGAAAATTTTTTTTCTCCGGGAACGGTACAGTGGATCGAGTTGATTTTTTTTTTTGGTACTTGTTCCAATCAAACGTGTTACGAAATAAAATTATAGAATTTTGCGAAAGATTATGGTTTGAAAAAAATAATGTTCCTTGTTTTATTATTTTTTACTATAATCCACTTGGGGTACAATAGCGAAAATTTTTTCATATAATCTTTGGGCACCTTATTAGATTATATAATTTTTTCAAAATGATCGGTTTGGTACGCCACAGAGAAAAAAAAGAAACACACTTTATTGATATATTTTAGTTATATAAATAGATATATAACTAAAATATATCAATAATCTCTCTTTTTTTTCACTGTGGCGTACCAAACCGATCATTATGAAAAAATTATATAATCCAATAAGGTGCCCAAAGATTATATGAAAAAAATTCGCTATTGTACCCCAAGTGGATTATAGTAAAAAAAAAAATACAACAAGAAACATTATTTTTTTTAAACCTTAATCTTTTGCAAGATGTTCTATAATTTTATTTCGTAACACGTTTAATCGTAACAAGTAGCAAAAAAAAATCGAATCGATCCACTGAAGCGTTTCCGAAATTTTTATTTATTTTTTATTAAAAAAAAATTCATTTTTCCAAAACCATTGCGTTGATGGGGATGAAATTTTCAGAATATTTGTTTTATTTTATACCTCAGAAGATACTCCTAATTTCGGTGGAGAAAATGCGGGGGCAATTTTTCTCTACTTACCCGGCTATGGCCTTTGGTATAAATCTTTCGAACTTTATTGTCTAAAACTGTCATACTCAAAGTGTGCTCCGCTCTGCTAGGGCTCCGCCGATAAAAAAACAACTTCATACCTGCCAATATATGGAAACAATTTAATAAATTTACAGTGGAATTAATACATTGTTATGTAAAAGACCTATTTTTCTACGATTTGCATTAAAAAATAAACATAAAACCAGGTTTTGCTTGTTTTAGGGCTCTGTAAAGTATTTAGTGTTTCAAAAAAGTTCCGTCGCCAAAAAAGTTTGAAAACCGCTGGTCTAAAACATGACCCTAATTGTTTTTGACAATAAGAAAGTATTTTTTTAAATGAAAATGTAGCCCTTTTTTTGAATAATTCAATCTTTTTGTTTGAAAGCGTAGCATTTCGTCGGTTTTCAACATTTCTCACTTTTTCTTGGTTCATATTCTGCGTATGAGTGTCAACGAAAAAAAAAATATTCGGTGATTTTTTCTTAGATTAATCCCGCCGACGCTACGTGTCACTGTGTAGATTACAAAAAACGCCATTTTGGAATATTACAATAACCAAAAATACCATGTAACAGCCAAAAGTAGTAATAAAACATAACCTAAGTCTTAAAAAATGGTGAAGAAATCTTGCCTTAAAAAAGATCGTGAAAGTCAATAACTTTTTCCTCGCCTAAAGATATCTCTCCCCTTAACACCAGCATACATACAAAATCCTCCCACCTGCCTTACAAGTGCAATTTTCCAACATATCGTCTCACTCCGCAAATACGTCAGCAGAAACTTAAAAAAATTGCGTTCTTCCCAAACTCTGCCAAGAGTCTCCTCCTCGACGGAGCTTGATTAAAGCCGAATAAAGTCCGGTACCCCGAAAAAAAAAGAAACTAAAAAAAGCCTCGAGCTTCTCCAGTGATGAAAAGATGGGTTTCTTGATTCGGTTTCTCTGATTTCACATCGCGGCTCATCATGACCGGGATGGGGAAAAAAAAATAATTGTGCTCAGCGTATGGCTGCCGGCGTTTCTCGCGCGCCTTGCGATAAACGATGAGCTCCTAAATACATATACATATATAAAGTTTCGTACATACGCATACCCCTCTGTGAACTTGTATGCCTACACACATACATTGGTCGCTCCTTCGCGTGGAGATAAATGTGGCCGTCGGGTCCCTACTTAGCGCACGGATGAGGAGAATTCTCGCGTTGTAGAGCGCTGCTGTTGCGGACTTGCCTCGACGATGATTCTGCTGGTGCACACAACGATTTAACCAGCTCACCCATATATATAAATATATACAACATATATATATATATATATATATATATATATATATATATATAGGAAAAGTATATTTTGAAGCACGTGTAATGTTGGCTATCAGCACATTCAGCTGCTTTGGGGACGGTTCTAAAGACGAATGTCTTCTAAATTACTTTTGTCCATGTGTATATTCATACATATATTATATTTATACATTTTATGAGAAGCTAGCGAACAAAACCGGACTTGTTCAGACTACGTTAAATTTGTCTTATTTTCTTATTTTATTTTTGTTTGTGCCTAAAAACTGCCGGTTCCCTTGAAATGGCAGTTTTTAACAAATTTTGAGGTGTTTAGGGCCGGATTTGATTTGAAATATTTTCGAAGCTAATGGAGGTATGCTTGAAAAATGAGAAAAATAAAAAAATGTTACGTAGTGTGGGCAAGTCCGGTTTTGTTCGCCAGCTCCTCATATATATATATATATCAGCAGCTATATATAACAAATATGTGTTTGTGTGTGGGTGGGTGGGTGGGTGTGTATGTATGGGTGGCCCGAAAAGTGACATCCGAAAGTAAAATCAAGATACCTCGCATCAATACATATCCAATTATACATCACCCCCACGTATGTTCGACGATCTTTTTTTACTTTTCGCGAAAAAGCATTTTTCGATTTTCCTCTTTTGCGTATGCACTTTCCTCGCGATTTTCTCACTCGTATTATCGTCATAAAGTGTACTATTAAGGCAGTATGCTAGTTTGGACATTATTCAAAATCGATCTTGTTCTGGCATTTTTTAGAAGTATAGACTCTTAAGAATATGTCGAAAGTAAATTGCGAAATTCCCAATATTGATGCCAACAAACGGGCTCAGAATGGGATCGACCGACCGGAGCTACGAACTTCAGAAGCTTTAGAGGAAGCTAGAACTGCTCGCAGGAAAGAACGAGCTTCAGAAAATCATTATCCAAGACGAGGAAGGCACAGTCTATGGGACAGGAATAGCCGATTGATATAGCGTAACCATTATATGTACTTATAACACTCAGATCGTTACGACTGTTTGAAATTGTACTCAAAACTTTGATCGCCTTATTCTCGAAACTACTTTTTTCAATCTGGTTGACATAAAATCTCGAGTACCATTCAACAGACTGACTTCAAATTTAGTACGGACCTTCAGTATACATACCTTTATCGTTTCTATCTCAGGCATTGCGAAATTATTATTATTCCTATTTAAAAAAATGTTAACTTTGAAAAAAGGGCGAAAAATTAACTTTTTTTTTCTGACAGTCACCATTAAATTTTATTTCGCTTTCGTATCTGCCATAATAACATTTTTATTGATAAAAACGTTTTTTTTTAATTTCTGTTTCAGATGAATGCGTGCTTTGCAATCATGTCAATCACCTCAAGCCTCTTTTTTCACAATCTTATTCAGAGCCCCAAAGCTTTTTCAATTTTTATTTTTTTGTTGCCCAATTTTTGTCGGTGAGTTCTTGAAACATCAGCCAAAAGACTATAAAAAATGAATAGTAAAAACATTGTTTATATTTTTTTATCAAGTCCGAAAAACACGCCTGAAATGTAGGCCTCTAGACTAGAATCTCGCCTCGAGCAATAAATAAATGACCACCTGAACACTAACCTTATTGCCTTGCATTTGATCAGAAGTTTGAAAAATTCGTTTCGCAGCCTCAGTCACTAAAATTCAGATGATAAAAAAAATACCTATGCTACTGCAAATGACCCATAATTGCTGAAAACAAACTACTAAGAGGAAAGTACCTACTACACGATAAGGGAAAAGTAAAAACCTATGCTACAGAAAAACTCGAAAAAAAACGGCTTTATTCTCGATAAATAAATAAAATCGTAGAACATACATGGGGGTGATTCAGATAGGTATTGATTCGAGGCATCTAAAGGGTGTCTCAAAATTACCTGATATTTTAATTTATTAATGAAACGTATTATTTATTTGAAAAGTACGAATGTCTTCATTTCAATATAAGGTAAAACCGTAGAGGTTGTGTGTGGAACCCAATATCCGATAAATGGCCGCCTCGTCCCTCTTTGCAAACGTTCGCTCTTTTGACGAAATTGTCAGTAACATTTTGGCACAATTGCGGGCTAATTTCATTAAGGGGAGGGTAGGGGTTTCAGCGTGAAAAAAAAACACTTTTTTGCGATTTGTTTCATCTATCTAGATAGAGTAAATTTATTGAAACCTTGTGTACATTGTTAAGTGTCATTTCAAGAACATTCCGTGAAATTTTTACGCGAAAATATCCACAAGCAAGCCGGTGACAAAGCTTTTCCAAGAACGCCTTTGGAAAAACACGATTTGCGGTGTTCACTGTATCTCAGCTAGAAATTATCTGAAATCAAGTACCATTAAATAATATTCATACTTTTCAAATAAATAATACGTTTTATTAATAAATTAAAACGTCCGGCCATTTTGAGACACCTTTTAGATATTTCTTCCGGACGTCAATTTTTGCGTCAACCTGTAAGTATGTATGTGTAAAATTGTGCGCATACACGAGTGTCGAGAGGCCCTATGGACTCCTTAAGCACGCGATTTGCGATCGCACCGATGCCGGACTTTGCACAAACATAAATACATATATACCTACGTCTTTTGGGGCATGTGTACATGATATACGGAGTCGCTCAGATCGTCAGTTTTTCAACGAAATAAAACGTTCGTTAACCAACACGATGTTAGTCCAACACCCTGGGCTGCACCATCATTAGAAGCTTCGTTCTATACGTATGAGAGAGAGGAAACTTGGAGAGGGAGAGAGAGAGAAGAGAGAGAGAGAGAGAGAAGAGAGAGGGTTCGAAAGAACCATCCAACAACTCGTAGAGCCTCGCGAAACACGCGAACCTTTAACACTCGTGAACGCGAGACGATAACTACAGTTCATTTTTTTACGCGGGCACATCGTTTATCGTTTCGCCGAGTTCACTCTCTCTCTCTCTCTCTCTCTCTCTCTCTCTCTCTCTCTCTCTCTCTCTCTCTCTCTCTCTCTCTCTCTCTCTCTCTCTCTCTCTCTCTCTCTCTCTCTCTCTCTCTCTCTCTATCGTGCTCATCATCATAGTCCTCTTCCCCTTGCTCCAAGAAACTCTCCAGCACGTGTAACTCGTGCCTTCTTGCAGAGGTCCGCGCCATTTTGCACGTCCCGATTAATCGCGGCATGATGCTTCGATTTTCCGCGAGTTCCGATAATGTCCCAACCGAGTCGGAAATTTTGAGATTTTTCACCAGTGGGACCGATCCCGAGAAGTCCTTCGTGATGTCGGAGTGCCCGGAAATTGCACTCTCGACAAAGCGCCTGTCACATACTTATAAAAATAGGTTGTATCTTTTTTCCAAAGACGGCCAAAAAACCCAATGAAAATCATTTTCTTTTCACTCGACAAATCACCGCACAAGAGTCTAAAAAAACACACGTAATGTCGTTTTCATCTATATATATACAAGATATCTGACGGATTCATCATTGCCCAGCCTACACGGAAAAAAAGAAGCAGCGAAAATCACAGTATAAACCGCATAAAAAACAGGGTGCTATATTTCATTTTACAGTAAAACAGAGTAATGTAAATCCTGTCCTACAAAAATGACGAATTTTCCTGTACACGCTGAGATTTTTACAGTTACACTGGCTTATTTGCAGTTTGGTATTGTGAATAAATCAGTGATTTCAGTAAATATATTCAACAGTAAAATTTAAATGAGGTCACTGATTTTTATACTGTACGCAAAGTGCAAGGGTTACAGTGTACACTGTATTGAGTACAGAGTGATTCATTAAATTGTTCAGTGTGGCACGATACTTTTACTCTTCTTTCGACAGTTCCCCGTGCAGAAATTTTGACCGGGATACCCTATGTCCGATCAAATCCCGATCAGGATTTGTCATGGATTCCCCAAAACCGGTATCCCGGTTAGAATCCAAATTGCATCAGTATCGGCATATGTACGACGACGATGGCATCATTTTGAAAATTTTGGCGTCACGTGTATTTTCTGTATTACTATGGAATTCCTATCTATAGATAGGAATTTCTGTCTATAGATTCCTATCTATAAAATTCCTATCTATAGATAGGAATTACATAGTAATACCGAAAATACACGTGATGCCAAAATTTTCAAAATTATGTCATCGTCGTCGTACATATTCCGATACTGATGCAAGTTGGATTCTAACCGGGATACCGGTTTTGGGGAATAAGTCTCTGTTTATACCCACCGACATGTCGGTGGGTATAAACATGTATTTAAGACAAATTAAAATCAAATTCACAATGATTAGATTAAAATTTACACCAACCGTGAGTTCTTACGTATTTCGAGAGAAAACATTTCGTCGAGGCGAAGAAATTTTTGCAAAAAAAGTTGTGAGTTTCAAATATTACATTATAAATATGAAAAAAATCACAAAATGAGTTGTGAATTTCCTCAAGTTGAAGAAAATAAAAATCGAATTCACGACAGTTACATTAAAATTTACACCACAAGTGTAAACGTATTTTGAGAGAAAACATTGTGTTGAGGCAAAGAAATGTTCGCACAAAAAGTTATGTGCAAAAATTTCTTTGCCTCGAGGCAATGTTTTCTCTCAAAATACGTACGAACTCACTTTTGGCGAAAATTTTAATCTAATCATTTTGAATTTGATTTTAATTTGTCTTAAATACGAAAAAAATCACAACTAATTTTGTGAATTTTTTTGTATTTATAATTTCTTGTCAATACATTTGCATTCACAGATTTTGATGTGAATTTTTTTAAATTCACATCAAAATCTCGCGATGAGCGCGATCTGCCAGTTGAATCTTTGGACAAATTTTTTTTTATTGATAGTCTAATGCACCAAAACTTTATAAATGTTATTTATTTTTATAATAAATTTAACATGTCATAATTCCATTTTTGACATTTTATTTCAGCCTGTATTCACCCGTGATCCTTCCCAGATTCCTCAATGATTCCATGGGGAATCTATTTAGAGTCATTAAAGGATCCGGTTCTGGATCCCTAATGGAATCCAGTTTACGGATCTTACATTTAGTCTTCGAATCTGATCCGACATCGGACTAGATCCCGACTGGGAGCCCGGGATGCAAGTCAGAATCCAGCTGTATCCCTGCCAAAATTTCTGTACAGGTCGTGATGTAATCTGTGCACTCTGAGATTTTTACAGTTACACTGGTTTATTTGCAGTTGGATATTGTGAATACATCAGTGATTTCAGTAAAAATATTCAACTGTAAAATTTAAATGCGATCGCTGATTTTTATACTGTACGCGAATGAGGCACGAGGCCAGGACACAAAGGATTGCCAGTTAGTAGTGCGTGGTTGATGGGACGCGGAACATCGAAAGGCCGTAGCCGGGTAAGT
>OZ023319.1:10454511-10557931 GCA_964007375.1 Ophion obscuratus
AGAGAGAGAGAGCGAGAAAAAAGTCTCGCGGGCCGGGACAAGACCATAGTTATAAGTTGGCGCGGTAATTCACACGCAAGAATTTCGATGTACGAACAAACTCGGCGCACTCCAAGTGCGGTAGTTATTCGATGTAAAAAGAAAGAAAGAAAAAAAAAAAAGACAAGTCTCCCGGAACGATTGGCAAAGAAAGGACGAATTTCATCTTTAATCCTCGAGGTCAATAAAATGTAATTGAGAGCCGCGTACGTGCCGAACGATAAATCGTAATTAACAAAATGACCAAGAATGTTACAAAGTTTTACACATCACAGAGATTACCACAAGTATCACGAAGGGAAAAAAAGGTTTCACGATAAATGTATAATCGAGCACAGGCTGTTTTTTGCCGGTCCGGATGTAATTTGGAGAACAAATCGTCCATTATTCCGGTGCAAGGGATACAACGAAAGATTTCTCGCTGGAGGCTCACGCGAGTGAGATAACACACGGCGGAAGTCGTATCGTCGTTTGCACAGCATTTGACTCGTCAAATGCACAAATCATTTATTCATACCGACTCGACGATAAATCTCGCACCAAGCGCGGGATAATCGCCCCCGCGAGGACGATGAGTGCCCAATAAATTGTTATACGATTCGTATGCGGCGAGGGGGAGCGCGAGAGTGGCCCGATCTCTCATCTCCGTTCTCAGACTCTCGGGTCGTAACGTTTCGATGTGTGTGGGCTTAAAATTTCCACGCTGTTGATTGTGTACTCGAAATTTAATGGGAAAGAGAGAGTGAGAGAGAGAGGGGGTGCTTTTCGCCCCTTCCTTCGTGCCCCTACCCACCCCCCCTCTTCGTGACGCGCTTTATGGAAAATTATCCGAGCCCTTTCTCACCCCATTCTCCATTGCCGCGAAACTCACGGGGAGGGCTAACGAAGATTTTATCCGCATAAGGGCAGGGATGGAAGACGCGACGAAACGAATGCCCAGGCACGTTCGACCAACCGAGAACGACCCGGACGATGATACGGGACGCGCCCGGAACATCGCCAGGAACTTTGTCCACGTTCCTCGCCCAGCTTTACAACCCATCGCGATTGCACGACCTTTCATTGGGAATAATAACTCCCACGCGCATGGCGAGAGTTTGCTGGAAAAAATTTCGTGCCCACGATTCGGCAGGGGGGGGGGGGGCTGTTAAAGTTCCGAACTTTGAAAGAATTTTACGGGAGAGACCACAACTCTGAAAATCTAAACACCGTTAGAATAATTCGAATATGGAAGTTTTAAAATTTTCAATAAATCGACGAATAATTTCAAGAATTATTTAAATATCGAGAAGTGATTTTTCGTCAATTTTGGAATTTATTTAGACAATGTTATACGACGAATTTTAAAATCGACGATGAAAATCGTTACACGTAATTCAATTCAGATTTTGACGATTCAAAAGTGTTTTTTAATTAAATGTAGCGGTTGTAAATGCGTTTAAGGGGTTACCCCCACTTGCGATTTTGAAAAAATCGATTTTTTATTGTATTTTTTTGAAGTATAAGTATCTGAGAATATGTCCTGAAAATTTCAAGTCGATCCGAACAAAATTGACTGAGATATGAGCGTTGAAAGAGAAGAATCCGTTGTGTAAACGACCGGAAATTGAAACTTTAAACGCGTTTTTCTCAAAATGGCATTTCTGAAGTCGGTGACCAAGATTACTCGAACACTAATGAACCGATCTTCTTGAAATTTTGCAGGCTTATTTAATACATAAAAATGTAGTCTTTAATCGTTCGATTTTTTTTTTCGAAAAAAATGGCCGTTTTATAGCCAAAAAACGGCCGTTTTTTTTCGTTAAAATCGAACCATTAACTTTGACCGTCCGCCATTTTGTGAAAAATGAATATTTTTTAAAATCCTTCGATTAAAGACTAGTTTATACTTATATTTGACTAAATCCATCCGCATTTTTTTTTTTCAGATGATCCACTTCGCTGCAATGTTGGTCACCGCAAACCGTGTATATAAAAACATTATTTCATTGACGGTCATTTGCCACTAAACAATGTAATATTTTTCAATAAAAAAATTACTGAAAGTTCTTCAAGATGTGTTCTTTAAGATGGTATATTGATCGATTAAAAAAGTTTTGTAGTTTTCTTTAAAAAAATTCATGAAAAAGGCCTTTTTTTGCGCTACAAGTGGGGGTAACGCCGTAAAGGTTCCTGGGACTTCAGTAAATTTCTACTTTTCACGTAGCGGGTGTTATCAATAACGAAACTGCAAAGAACGTGCGCGTAAAGAAAAATGCATGCTTCAAAGGGTTAAGGAATCAGCACAGTGTAACATTTTCAAAAAATCGATTATTTTTTGCATTATCCGATAGTATATATGGTTATAAACGTTCTGTCAAATTTGCTGGATCGAAATTCGAATTATTTCGGTCGCTACAGCCTTTCTTAGAAAAAGTCAAGCCTTTCTTAACAGCATTTGTTAGGACTTTAGACGCTTTTTTCTCGGAATGGTGTTTTTCAAAACGGTGGCCACTCTCAAAGGAAGAATTTTTGAGCTATCCGTTTGAAATCTTAATAGAACATTCTTCACGTCATTCCTTATGTTGCTATGGAAGCTTTTTTTAATCTTCCTATTTTTTTTACGAAAAACTGTCGAAAAATGGTTAAATTTGGTAATTTTTGATCAAACCGTCGCCATTTTTTAAACTTTCACTAAAAAAAAACCTCCATGTAAACATAGCGGCTTTCCTACGGATTAATAATCATTTCGAAATTTTTGTTCCGGATAAAATTTTCGGAGGCAATCCTGGCCACCATGGGACACCATTTTTTTCCACGCGATTTTTCACAATAAAAAACAAAGTTGAACAATATATATAAAGAAATTAAAAAAAAACCATTTTGTATTGTTTATTGGTGCTGAAATTTGTAAAAAAAAATAGACCGATGAACTTATCCTATCCACCTAAAAAAAAATCGAGAATATCTGCTATTTTTCGGGCGGTCACCCTATGATGAATTTTTAATTAAAAAAAAATATTGATATAATACGTCGATTTATTGAAAATGTTGAAACTTTTAAAACTTCCATGGCCGAATTATTTTGACGGTGTTCAGATTTTCGGAGTTTTGGTCTTTCGTGTACAATTCTTTTGGAGTTTTGATTTTTCGGGGTAGTATTCTTTTGGAGTTTTGAGCGTTCTGGTCATTGAAAGTTCGAAATTTCAACCCGGCCCCGATTCGGAAACGAAATAGTTTATGGAGCCATGGGAATCACTTGGAGGAATTCAATTTTTTGGAGGTCTTTGATGGAATCTTAGGATCGAAGGACAATATTTAATTGGTGCCGGTATTTGTTACTTTCGAAGGATCAAATTATTCGTAAAGTGATGGGATATACGATTTTTTTGGTAAATCATTCGTTAGCACCTCACAGGATTCAATCCAAGTGATTTATTTTTTGTCTTCAGGGAATCCCCGATGAACTCGAGTTTACTAAAATTAGTGGCGATATTGTTTTTAATTTTGGAAATTAAGAAAAAAAGTTGTATATCCGGTTTTGGAAGTTTCCGGAATCGGTAATGGTAAAGGGTGTGTGGGGACAGAAGGTCGAAGGGCAAAAAGGATCGTAGAAGATTAAAATATTAATTGAATTTTGATTAAATAATTTATGCTATAATATAAGTTAATTGTTAAAATATTAGGATAAAATTATTACATTTTTAGGATGAAAATATCAAATTATTACATTTTTAGGATGGAAATATCAAATTATTACCGCAATGCGGGGTTAAATTGCCGTTGAGCGTCAATTCGACTCCGTTTGACAGTTTTTGGAGCTACGTTAACAGAGCGCCAAAATACGGTTCAAATGTGTGCGCATTTAAATGTATTTAAGTTTTGCTGTTCCAGCTTATTATAATGTTGCTAAAGTTGGTTGTAATGTTGCTCAAGTTGATTTTGATCTCAATGATAATTATAAGACTGATTAAGTGCCTATAATTGTACCCTAGTCACTTGATATTTGTGTGTACAATGTTTGCTTAAGGAGGTTGGAGCGCTAGCCACAATCCAAGGTTAAATTGAATAAAAAAATACATGTTATTGATTACACTATACTGAGGCTTTACGAATTTTTTGAACTTTTTTCACCATCAAACACCACAGATAAAAAATAGTTTAACGTATGTCATTTAACGTGCGGTTAGATGGGCAAGACTTTCACACTAAAGGTTATGTAATTTTTTTTATTATTTAGCACCAAGATAAACCATTTCTAACAACGGATTAACGCAAACTGAACCTTTGTAAACATTTATAAGAAAAAAAATCCTCATCTTGCCCATCGTAAACCATGGGCCAATAAGCTCGTGACGTAGATATAAACAGGCATAATTATAAATCACTAAAAATTTAATTGTGAATTGCATAAAACATTCGTTGTCGTAGTTTTTTCATAATAATCCTCGATAATGTTATACTTTTTCAAGTTGGTAGTAACACAAAAGTTTTTCTACTTTTCGTAATAAAAATATTAAAATGCATAACTTTGCCCTTTAATGATATATTTAAAAAAAAGCACATGAAAAATGAATCTGTATCTCGTATGCATTTTTTTGAGGTTCATTGAAAAAAAAATGAATAAACCGTCATTTGACTCAACTAAAGCGCTCCAACCTCCTCAATAAAGATGAAAATGTGATGGTAAATATATTGTTGTTTTTTTCGAATTTCATTCCACGTATAATGCATAAAATACAATCATTTTTTGATCAAAATGCTGTCAAAGCAACTCTTAATCTTTGGCATGAGTTGCATTCCAATGCCATGTCAAAAAAAACCCCACACTCGAGGTTAATTTTACACTTAAAAAAAATTATAAAATTATAAATTGCAGGAGGGGCTTGACTTTCTTATACATTTGATAGCCAAAGGACACATTGTTCTATTGGAGCAAAAAAAGTTGGAAATTAGGATGTTAAAAAAAAGTTACCTACAACATACTTCTAAAACCTGTTCAAAGTAGCCCCATTTTTCGGTACGACTTAATTCATAAATATTACGATTAAATTATTAAACGATTACGATCAAATTATTAGTTGGTTACGAGTAAATTATGAGATTATTACGATCCAATTATTGATTAATTACGATCAAATTATTTAATTATTACGATTTAATTATTAAATAGTTACGATTAAGTCACCAAATTATTACGATCGTTGATCAAGGCACTCATTAAACTCAAACATCATTAACGCAAGCTTACGCAAAGCTTCAAAAACGTACTCTCTGGTAACTGGCACTTACGCATCTGCAGCTCAACTTTTTTTTTCACCTCGTTTATACGCACCTGTCAACTCGTTAACTCGTTGCGTATATTTTTTGTCACCCAACCAAGATCATTGTCGAAGATTAATTGATTAATTACGACGAGACTGGCATAAATAACACTTCTCACCCTCCTCCGGGATCTTTCTCCCCGGAGAATAATAATTACCGAGTGGAAGGGGTCTGTCGCTTCTTGTCGTCGTTCGATGCTTCCGGTGCACAGTTCCGGAGGAGCGTTTGCTCGTAACGTCGCATGGACAATTCTTTTACCTGTACCAATTTCCAAAATTCTAAATGCTACCAAATCTCCTTAAAAAAAATTTAATTGTATTCTCTCATTGTCGGTAACGCCGATAACCTTCCCGAATTTTTTGCCGTTCATAGACACGTTAGTTTGATTTTTATTTGGCCCGAAGATGTTTGTCCGATTTTTTGCTGCACGGTTCAACGTCACATTTGGCGCTGTTGCTTTTTTCGCTCAAAAATCAATTAACTCGATCCCGAGGTGGCAAACAAAAAATTGTATTTTCACGTTGATTCGTAACTTTAAGCACATTCACGTTTACATATGTATATATATATATATACATATATATATATATATATATATATATATATATATATATATATATATATTCTTTCCCAATACGTTTATTTGTCTATATATTTCAACTGGCGTCACCGACTGGGCGAATCGACGGAAGATTAATCGGTTAATTAATCAAAGCCGAATAAATTATTATTCTTCATCTTGTCTCGGGACTCTACGCCGAAATAATTATAATGTGGTCCCTCCTCTCTCTCCCTCTCTCTCTCTCTCTCTCTCTCTCTCTCTCTCTCTCTCTCTCTCTCTCTCTCTCTCTCTCTCGATTTCTTACAGTGACGCGTAAAACTTTTTTCAACGTTGCGGGCGCCATCGGGCTTCTCGTGCGCGCTTCCACGAAATCGATTTAATTGCAGAACGAACATCACACGATCTTCTCGCAAGAGTGAGAGAGAGAGAGAGAGAGAGAGAGAGAGAGAGAGAGAGAGAGAGAGAGAGAGAGAGAGAGAGAGAGAGCCGAAGAGAACTGCGCGGCCATATTTTTTTTCGTCGACATTCGAACAGATTGACGAGTAAAAGGAAGGCGTTCAAAATTCCTCTATACACATACTGTTTCGAAAACTTTCAAAAAGTTACAAAAGAACGCCAAGTAGTAAAAAAATCCGCTCGAAAACATTATTATTTGTTTGGCTTAAACATAAATTTTCGTTTACCTCAAAAATGATTATTTTCGTTTCAATTCGAACAATAATTTTGTTATATATTTTTCGATTAATCAATTGTAGAGAAAAAAAAACGAAATGGTTTATCAAATAGCCAAGTATCATGTCCGTATTATGCAGGTGTACGAGACGTCCACACGAAGTTGTCAAATCTTAGGAATAATACAGCTCAACAGCCAATTTGGTATCGTAAAATTGTATAATTCAAAAAAATCTCATCTCTATGCTAACACTCAACATTGATATTATACGTAAAAAACATCTACGTTTAATACGTAAATACTACGTTTAAAGAGGTTGGAGCGATTGAGTTGAGTCAAACGACGGTTTATTCATTTTTTTTTTCAATGAAACTCAAAAAACTGCATACGAGGTACAGATTTATTCTATATATGCTAATTTTTTAAAACATATCATTAAAGGGCAAAATCATGCATTTTAACATTTTTATTACGTAAAATAGAAAAACTTTTGTGTCACTACCAACTTGAAAAAGCATAACATTATCGATGATTATTATGAAAAAACTACGACAACGAATGTTTTATACAATTCACAATGAAGTTTTGAGTAATTCATAATTATGCCTATTCATATTTACGTCACGAGATTATTGGCCCATGGTTTACCATGGGCAAGATGAGGATTTTTTTTTCTAAATGTTCACAAAGGTTCAGTTTGCGTTAATCCGTTGTTAGAAATGGTTTATCTTGGTGCTAAATAACAATAAAAATTACGTACGCACGTTAAATTACATACATTAAACGATTTTTTATCTCTGGTGTTTGGTGGTGAAAAAAGTTCAAAAAATTCGTAAAGACTCAGTATAGTGTAAACAATAACATGTATTTTTTTTTAATTAAATTTAACCTTGGATTATTGGTAACGCTCCAACCTCCTTAACACGTAAGTACGACGATAAAATACGTAAAAATACAATACTCAATATTGATATTATACGTAAAAACACGGAAGTATAAATTTTTAAAAATGAAATATAATTTTAGAAATAAATTAAGTTTTATTCAATATTTTGACATGGAGCAAGCTTTTTTCGGTGATTTTCTCGAGTGAGACTTGTCGAGGCAGCTACGCAGCAAACTCCAAACGTGATCAGCCATCATGTGTGTGCGTCCCATTTTCCCTGATACCTATCGTCCACGATTTCTATGCCTTGGTATTTCGGAATTTATTTTGATCCTTTTTTTTCTATCCCGAAATAAGAAAAAAAAACATTTTTTACAATATCTGTAATCGTTTTTCACCATTCTCGAATAATATTAATTATATCAATTAGAATTAATTTATAATAGCGAATAATAAATAGAAAAACAAAGAAAAAATGTCTCAAGTGAACTATCAACGAAACTCACAATGAAATTTAAATTCATTTGAAAACCCAGTGTAGTAAATCAAAATATAGGTTGGTATAGTTCTCGCCAGATGTCACTTGACAAAAAATCATACGAATTTACGAAGCAACAAGAATGTTCTACATGTATTGTGTAATCTTAAAAAATGTTTTATTTTCATGTTAAAAAAATGATATTACTATCATAACATTACAATAAAATTGACATGCATATGTACAGAAATTATTCACCTCCTTGGCGGAAGATAGGTGATGAATTGGAGAGACGATTTTTCAAGGCCTTTTTCGTACTAAATAAAACATCACTGCTCCTTGCGAGGGAGAGATCTTGCAGCGAGTGAGGCCCGAGAGGGAACCACGAGGGTCCTAGTCGTTAGTAAGTCTGACATGTAACTCTCGCCGTTTGCAATCTCCTTTCTGATTCTTTCTACGCATGCACACACTCACGCATATAAATATAAACACACACACACACACACACACACACACACACACACACACACACACACACACACACACACACACACACACACACACACACACACACACACACACACACACACACACACACACACACATATATATACAGGGTGTCTTCTTACGAATGGACAATCCTGCACCTGTCGACAGCTCAGATAATGTCCAACTATTCGCTGGAATTTCAGTTTAGTAAAAGTCCCCCGGTTTCCAATCATATCTGCTCTTGGTTTTTCCCATGCCATTTCTACAAATAACTTTTCTTGACCCGGTTAAAAAAATACTCTTGACTCATCTTTTAATCTAGAAAAGTCTTCGCTTCAACCTTAAATGTTAAGGAAACTTTATTAAAAAAGATCTCATTCAGAATTTTCATACAAACCAATTCGAAAATGTGACTTTGGTAGCCTGCGGTATAAAAAAAATCTACTACGCATATCGTGCTGAGCTAATGCTGAGATAATGCTGAGCAACTTTAAAAAGTTGCTCAGTTATTATCAATTCATATCATTTGTAAAAATGGCATGCGAAAAACCAAAAGCAGATGATTTTTTTTTTAATAACATAAAGCCCAAAATCTCGAAAACCGTGGGACTTTTCCTAAACTGAACTTCCGGCATATAGTAGGAAATGATCTGACATATCGACGGTTGCAGGATTATCCATTCGTAACAGGACACCCTATATATATATATATATATATATATATATATACACACACATACATACATACATATATACACACACACATATACATACATACATACATATATATATATATATATGTTCGTAACGAAGAGTCAACTGGATGAGACCGCTGGTCGCGGGGATTTCTCTTTTCTTCAGGACACACGAGGGAAGAAAGAACGAGCGAAAGAGGAAAGGAGATCGGGGCTGACGGAGGAGAGCCGCCATCTCGTCCAGCAGCTCTTTCGTACACGAGAGGGCGAAACCCCGGGTGATAGAGAAGCAAAGCTCCCGTGGGCGTCCATCACTGTCGCGGATGGATTGTCTCGACCACGGTAGCCACTCTTAAACACACTTTTATATATATATATATATATATATATATATATATATATATATATATATATACATATGTATATATATGTGTGTGTGTGTGCCATTCTTGCAGAAAAATCTCTGGGACGTCGCAAACGCAGTTAGGAAGAGCGCGAGCTCGCGAAGCTGAAGAAAAAGGATAACGCGAAATCAAAAGGAACATATAGCCTTTCTGCAACGAACTAAAAGAGAGCGTATATGTACGGTGAAGATTGAGAATGTAAAGAAATAAGGATTCTGTGGACAAAGAGCAAGTCTCTTTCTCTCTCTCTCTCTCTCTCTCTCTCTCTCTCTCTCTCTCTCTCTCTCTCTCTCCCTCGTCTCTGAGAGGCCTCCGGCTGATGTCCGCTTGTACTCGACGCATTCCACGACCTTGTTTCGGCCCATGTTGTACATGAGTTGCACAAGCAGTTTATACTCGTTTAAGTGAGAGAGAGAGAGAGAGAGAGAGAGAGAGAGAGAGAGAGAGAGAGAGAGAGAGGGTCCCGATATGTGCCGTTGAAGAACGCTCGTTCTGTCGTTGCGTAAATTTTTACTCCTCTCGAAAGTCGGGCAAAAATGCCGACAATACAGCAGACGTTTCCGTGTACATTGGAAAAAACGCAAAAGCATTTCTGCTTTTGCGTTTTCCCAATCTAATGGAATTTTCAATTCTCGGAGAAACTTGTCTCGTATACGCGACGAATATCTCGAATTTTCTTCGCCGGATGGGGTAAGAACAGTTGGGCATTTGGTAGCAGACGTTTCCTGAACGGTTGGACAGATGGAAGGAACTGGACCTGGCGATAGTGAAGGGTGAAGTGTTGGGCGGAAGGGCAAAGGGCAACAAGGATCATAAACGCTCGTAAAAGCGTGTGGAAAATAAAGATCCCTTGATCGGTGGGAAAAACAGTTAATTGGTATTTTTATCCGGGGCAACGAGAATGATGACAATCAGGGCTGTATTGTTTGCGATTAAATTATTGAACTATTGGGATTATATTATTGGAGGGTGAAAAAAATTGAGTTCTTGGCATTTTCTCGAAGTATACATATTCAAGAATATGTGAAGAAAAAAATCGAGTTGAAATATTGAAAATTGACCGAGTTAATGACCATTTAGTGTGAGCAAGTGAGCAAAACAATAAAAATAGAAAATGAAGTAACTGTATTTGTACGTTGTCGTTTTCTTTTTAATTGAGTATTTTTTTAGCCCCCGAATATAAGTAAATTTTTCGCCATAATTACACTTTTTTTTAACACTCCCCATTTCGCGAAATTTATTATTCGAAAAACGGCTACACATAACGTGAACTACATCTATATAGATCATGGAACTTTTTTATTCTCATTTTTCAGACCAACTACTGTCAAGTTATCGAACCAGCCGTTCGACCACTTTTTTATATAGAGGCTTTATTATATCTCAATCTCAATCTCGATTTCATTTCTAAATAAAAATTTACACGAAATAAGTTCAATGTATGCTTAATAACAGACTTTTGTTACAATTGTGAAATAAATAATCTAGGGCACAACAAATTTCGGAAAAAAACTAACTTTTTTGGCCTTTTACAGTGGTGTCCAACCTCAAATTATTACGATTGAATTATTCAATTAGTACGATTAAATTGTTGAATAATAACGATCAAATTGTCAAACAATTACGATTAAATTATTAAATTATTGAACAATTACTTTCAAATTGTTAAACATTTACGAATTAATTATTAAATTAGTACGATTAAATTGTTGAACAATGAAGATCAAATTGTCAAACATTTACGAATAAATTATTAAATTATTACGATTAAATTATTGAACAATAACGATAAAATTGTCAAACAATGGCGAATAAATTATTAAATTATTACAATGAATTTATTGAATAATTACGTTCAAATTTTCAAACACTTGCGAATAAATTATCAATTTATTACGATGAAATGATTCAACAATTACGATTCAACGATTACATTATTACGATCATTGATCAACGCATTTATTGAATTCAAGAATTATTTACGCGTACATGATAGAGGAGTAAAATTTACTCGGTGCTCAAATTTTTACTCCTCTTGAAAGTGGATATTGAAAAAAACGCATTTTTGCTTTGCATTTTCCCAATCCAATGGAATTTGACTTGTTAGACGAACTCGTGTCGTATATGCGACGAATAATTCCTTCGTTGAAACGAATCGAGGCTCTGGTTCGAACGAACCCAAACAAACCCAAACAAGTCGGACATAAAGTACAATAATGATCCTATACGTTGATAGGCGTTATCCTGTGTATAAGACGGTAAAAGCCACTTGAAGATTCATATCGATTCGTGTGTACGAGCAGGCCGCGGATATGGAACACCGAACCGATTCTTTCAACTCGCCGTTGACACGCACAGCCGTCGAAGATATACACGAAATACGATTGTGAAATGATCGGTCTTTGCGATAACGAATCTCCTGTGCATTTCGTGCCAGCCGATCACCAACAATTTGAATAACAAAACGATTTTTGTACGCGCTTGTCATGCAGGAATGGAAAATCATTCTACGATACGGGATCGAATTGCTTATGCGCGACGTTTGAGCAACGCGCGAGAGAAAAATTGACGAGCGTTTTTCTTCGGGATTTAACCGATCGATGGTCCGCTGCATATACACCATAGTGGAATTAATTCTGGACACTATTAATAGAAATGTACTTTTTTTTTATATTCACTCAGAAAATGGTTATTCTCCTGAGCCGAAATGATACTGTAATGCTTTTATTTTAAGGGGAGACACCTTTGTCACAGGCCGAAAAAATATCGTTTTTACCGATTTTTTTTTCTACTGGATTATTTATTTGGGATTTGGAAAAAAGGCATGTTTTTGAGCATACATTGAACTAATTTCGTGTAAATTAAAAAAAAAAAAAAATGACACGATGAGAAAAAAAAATGGTTTTCTCAAAACCATGTTTTTGAAATCGTCAGGCAGCAGAATTCGAAGAATTTTCGTCCAGTCGACTTGAAACTTTAACGGTAGCTTTTTAGATTGCTTTAACAGTCGAGTACGAGTGCTTTTTTCGATTAACTGAAAATTGTCAAAAATACATCACTTTTGATATAAAAATTATGGCCGAATAAAACGAAAAGTTTTTTCAAAAATTTTCAAAAGTTTTCTCAAAATTATGTCGTATTTTTCCTCCGTGCTTGACTGCTAGAACTAATATAATTAACGAAAATATTTCACTCTTAGTTCCAGGATAAAATTTACGGCAGTTCTACAGCCATTTTGTATTCTTTTGACGAATAATTTTTTTTTTTACATAATTCAATATATTACTGACAAAACCAAAAAGTTATTTTGATTATGTATTTTAATCCTTTCTTTAAAAAAAAATTGGAAGAAAACGTTCGAAAATGGGCAGTTGCAGTGGTGATCCCCTTTAACCCCCTTAAAAATCATGAAAATCTTTGTCGACGTTCATAATTTTTTTTGGATGGTAAGGAATGTATATATCTTTTCAGGGTCATAGGTACTTTTTATTACATAATTCTAGTTTTTGAAAATATTTTTATTGCATAAAGAAAGTGAAAAATGGTGGAGATATAACCAGTTGCCCCAAAGCTGTCGGCAAGGAATGCCGAATCTGGTGTACCTACACTCCAGCACCTCGTAGGATTATCGAAAACAGTCTGCACAAAAAATTGATTAGTATATTCATGTAGTCTCTCAATGAAACTAAGACTGACTAAAAATGATCAAAATAAACATATTTTCAGCCGGGTCAAAGTTCTTATTTTTTTCCGAAAAAATTAACTTTGTGGTTCTAAGGGTTCTCCTTGTGCCAAATATCATTATTTTTCCAATACTAGTAGTTCATCAAGTGACCACATGTATATACTAATAAAAAATTATCAACAAATACGACATTTGAAAAATTAAGGTCCAGTATTAATTCCACTAGTACCGGTCAATGTTTTCCACCACATTGGGTAATTACAAAATTATGTGGGAATAAAATAATTCATTTTATTTCCTATTTTACGAGAATACTACAACTGACGATAAAACCATCGATAGTAAAACTACCCCCTCAATTCTCTATTTTTGAAAAAGTTTTTGGCGAGGTGGTGCATCGTCTTGAATAAGATACTGACACTTATTTTTCGCTGAGATTAGAAACAAATACGGATTTTCAAATTTCTTTTTTGTTAGTCTCTATCCATGAATTTCTACCCCATGAATATGAGTTCACCATTTATTTCCAAAAAAACCCTCGTCTTTTTTACATTAAAAATCGTCGAACGTGTACGGCAACACGTTTTGAGCGTTTAGCCACCCTAATTTTGAGCGTGTAACAAAAACTTTTCGAAATTCGTAATCGGCTGAAAATTTCCCATTGGATAGAACTTTGAAAAGGTGCAAAAGTGGAAAAATTATTCGCGACCCTTTTGGCCATTTTTTAAAAATCCTGAAATTTCGAATGCCGTCGCGGCGTTTCTATTCGAGTCTCGCAGACTCATCGGGGCTTTCCGATTAGATTCGTCCCGATATCTCAATTAATTTTTCCGAAAAGTGCATTTGAAAAATGGCCGAAAAAAAGACAAAGGAGTATGAAAAAATTTCCGGCAATCGATGTTCTGAAGAAATTCTGCCAAAAATCGAAAAATAATCATAGCTTCGTGAATAAAACGGCATTTTTGAGAGAAAATGATTGCAAAAAGAATGCGCGAAAAATGGAGTTTGAAATAAAAATAAAAAATTAATGCCCGACGATTTAGTGAACGAACTTTTTTTTGGCCGAGGTGCAAACAAAATTTGTATTTCCAATATTTTTTTGTCCAAGTCCATTTAAACCCATTTTCATCCCCCAATTACGAATCCCCCATTCGTTATCCCCGAAACCCTTAATTTAAATCGAAAATCGTCGAATCCGTATGCAAACACGTTTTTCACGTGTAGCCAGTGTAATTTTCAATGTTTGACAAAAACTCCCTGATATTCGTAACCTACAGAAAATTTCCCATATCATAGAGCCTCGAAATGAAAAAGTCGAAAAAATGTCTGAAACTCATACGCACTCGTGAGAGTGGATTGCATCAACGGATGAGGCAAGGGTTGAAGGGTACAAAGGCGAAAAAATGGATCCGAGGATCTGGAGGGGGGCGGGGGAGGAAGGGGGGTGGGCTTACATGTACTCCAGTTCTTCTTATACACTAAACATGCATTATGCAGACGCTGCGATAAACCAGGAAGTGATTTAGGGTGAATGTAGGTAACAAGTTCGCAAGGTTCTCCCGGTTGAGTGCGCGCGCGGGGGTGGTTGCCTCTCATTGCCATGGAAACCGATATCGATCCTCCCTAGGGGTGCTTGGAGGTCCAACATGCCCTCCCACATTTTCTACCCTTCTCTCTCTCTCTCTCTCTCTCTCTCTCTCTCTCTCTCTCTCTCTCCCTCTCCCTCTCTGACGCCTGAATTCACTCACTATCGCTATCGCGGGCAACAAAAAAAGGGTGGTGTTTGACGAATATTCAATTCACCTCCACTCCGCATCCCTCTTTTTATCTCCCATCGTCCGCGAGAACAAAAACGTCAGCAAACGCGGAAAAAAATTGCCGTATCGCGTTGCCTCGTTTACATGTTAATCTTTCACGAATTGAGGATGCACGAGCGGGGCACGAAAATTTAGCAAACAATGAGGCGAAACGGGGTGGGAAAGCATTCGAGAAAGGGGAGGAGGAATGGCCGCTGCATAGGATGCCTTTGGGAATGGAGGGTGCATGGAAGAGTGATAGAGAAGGAGGGAGGGAGGGAGAGATGGCTGGAGACATAAGACGTGTGAAAAATCGAAGGTATGTGTTGGGGGTGGATAATGCATACGTATGTGTGGGTGTGTGTATGTAAGTATTACAGTGGAATGGCAGAGGGTGAGATGAAAAAGTAAAGCAACCTTATTGATTTCGGTACACGCCTCTCTTATTTGAATAGTGATGCTTTTTGGTGGATTGATTCTTGCATGAATTTAAAGGAAGGACAAACATTCCATTGTTCAATAATCTACGTCAGAGATGGGCATATTCGAATACTTTTAGTGTTCGAGTAGGAAAATAATACCGAATACATGTCAGATGAATATTCATTTTTTTTTCGATAATGAATCCACCTTGATTCAGTATTCGTTCTGAAAATAAATAATGAATCCAGTTGGATTTAGTAGTTGTTCCGAAAATAAATAATGAATCCTACTGAATTCAGTATTTATTTCAAAATCAATAATGAATCCTACTGGATTCGGTATTTATTTCAAAATCAATAATGAATCCTACTGGACTCAGTATTTATTTCAAAATGAATAATGAATCCAGTTGGATTCAGTATTCATTCCGAAATGAATAATGAATCCAACTGAATTCAGTATTCATTTCAACACAAGCAATGAATCCAATTTCGATTCAATATTCATTCCGGATTGGGATATCATCAAATTGAATAATGTGGAAATGTTGACAGAAAACATGGTTATTCTATTGAAACATTATCGTCCGATTACATCATATTTACCCCAGGGAAATGGGGGTAGAAATGGGACATTATATTTGTCCCATTTCCATTGTCCATTTTTCCAGATCATTCAATTTGATGATATCCGAATACGGAATGAATACTGACTCGAGTTGGATTCATTACTTATGTTGAAATGAATACTAAATTCAGTTGGATTCATTATTCATTTTGAAATTAACGCTGAATCCAGTAGGATTCATTATTCATTTTCGGAACGAATACTGAATTGAGTTGGATTCATTATTCATTTTCGGAATGAATACTGAATCCGGTGGGAATCTTTATTCATTTTCGGAACGAATTTTGAATAAGTTTCTTTATTATTCATGAATAAAAAAAAATCGAATATGCCCAACCCTAATCTACGTGCGTCCAATAATCTACGACTTCCCGTCTTAAAAATATTGGCCAGAGTTGCTAATACTACAAATGGGTTCACCTTCGTTGTTCATGCGGCTGAATTATTTTTTTCCACAGTTGCCATCTGCAGTTTTGTTTGGGTTCCATACGGAAGTACCCGTGCAGAAATTGTCGGAGGGACCCATTTGGATACCCATAGTCGTCCCTGTACCAAACATTCACGCTCGTACATTGGATCATAATCGGGATTCCCCATTGGAATCCAATTCGAATCCGAAGGGATTTCCACATTATCGAACTGAATCCGATGAGATTTTTTATGGATCCTATCGCATTCTGTATGTTCAATTTTTTAAATGAAATATACAGATGTACAAGATGACTGGATCCAGTATGAGACTTTCAAAAAATCGATTTTCTTTTGCCTTTTTCGATAGTTTATACTTTCAAGAATATCGTTGTCATTTATATAATTCATATCGATATCTTTTTCTCTTGCAAAAATCGATTGTTACATCTGTAAACGCGTTATTCTCGAAATGGGATTTTTCAAATTTACTCACATTGTAACTCAAAGAGAAATTATCCTGCAATTTAAACTGAGTACTCTTGAATATATTTACTCTACAATGACGTAGGATATTTTTGATTGGATAAAAATTGACGGTTGGGCATTGAATAAAACGACCATTTTATAGGCAAGAAAACTAACTTTTTTCATAACTGCGCCATTTTGTTGGATTTTGATGTTTTTCGAAAATCCTACGTCATTGTACAGGAAATACCTTCCAGTTGAAGGACATTTTTTCCTTTTTCAGTTTCAGCTACTCAATCGGCCGGAATCATATCAGCAGTGGAGGAACTTTTTTTGCGGCGCCTCCGAAGGCAGCGCACAAGTCGCTTGGATCTCAATATTTTTCTATGAAAAAATTATGTAATATAGGTCAAATATAGCCAAATATATTCTTAATTTTCCGAAAGCTTCAATTGAGTATTTTTCTTCTAAAAAATTCTCGAAAATCACCCATATTTTCAGCGTTCATACTGTTATAGCCCCTTAAGAAGAATATACCCAATTGGATTCCCACAGGCGCCCCTGTACTAAAAAATTCACGCTCGTACATTGGATTCTTAGCGGGATTTTTCATTGAAATCCAATGTACGAATCCAATTCGAATCCTAACGGATTCTCACATTATCGAAAAGAATCCGATGATATTCTTGATGGATCCCACCGCATTCTGCACGTTGAAGTTTCTAAACGAAATACACAGGTATACAAAATGAGTGTATCTTTAAGAAGTATCGATCCAATTGAATTCCCATACTTGTCCCTGGTTCCTGATAGGGATCCAATGGGTCATCGCATTGGATCTCTGAACTAAAACGTCACGCTGGTATATTGGATTCTAATCGGGATTCCTCATTGGAATCCAATGTACGAATCCAATTCGAATCCTTAGGGATTCCCACATTATCGAAAAGAATGCGATACGATTCTTTGTGGACGGAGCGCTTAAAAAAAGATCACAAATGAAAATATTAGTAGTCGGCCATTTTGTACATCGAAAAAAAAGAAATATATTTTCTAACAGCTTTATATTCATACTAAATAAATGTGTAATTCATTTTATGAGTGAATCACTTTTTCATACGAAAAAAAAAATTGTTAAATTCGCACATGATTTTATACCTGTTACTGTGGCCTAAGGCCTTAATTAATCGAGTTCAGATGGAAGGTCCCGTATTGGGTGTAGGTGCGATCGACGATTGGGTATCCCCCCCCCTCTCTCTCTCCCTCTCGGGCTTTTCGATCGATTCTTATTCGCGACTCACAAACACAGTATACAATATATACATTCGGGGAGATCATTTACCTACACGGAGATAGGGGAGAGATAGGTGAGGAGCGCGTGTCAGAGCTGTTACGCAAACAGAATGATTGATACATTAGTCCCGGAGCATTACCCGAGAGGGGGTGTTCTTTCGTTGGATTCTCCGATTCTCTTTCCTCCCTCGCCCCAATCCCCTCGGCTCTTATTCGAAGCTGGTAAATTGATTTCTTTTCGGAAAAATTCCACGTAGGTACTCGCAGACTCGCACGCGAGAGCACGTGATTTATTGGAGCGAATCAGGTCGATAGCCTTCTCGATATTCGCTGCCGAGATAAACGAGAGAGTATCGAATTTCATTCAAGTTCACATTCGAAACTTCTGATAAATTCCAATAATCGATTTTGCCTATTGATCGTACGAATATACATTAAAAATAATTGTACAGATAAAAAAACGTGCGACCGACGGTAGTGGACGCGGTCGACGCGCTGCTTAGGCGATCGCCCGTGCCAAGCGCCGTTGACTTGGGCCAATACTTGGATGGGTGACCGTTTGGGGTTGATTGGGTTTTCGAGGACATGCAACGGAATATTTTTAATAACTATAAATAAAATACAATACAAATATTTATAAAACATAATTAAAATGAAATAAAATGTAAATAAAATAAAATAAAATATAAATAAAGTATGTACAAAGTAACGATTAATGGAAAATAAAGTAAAAATTAATTACAAAAAGTGAAAATAAGTTTTCTGTAATTTTACGTAAACATTAATTCTTCGTGCACACTCACACACTAAACATTAAGGGGTCTTATCACTTTTGACGCTAAAAAAGGTCATTTTCATGCATTTTTTTTCATAGGTTTATATTATAGTTACTGATGTAAAAGTTGTTATACTCAAGAAGTACACTTCGAAATGCATTTTAAAAAATATCTATTTAAGTCGCTGTGTATAGACGAAAATGGTAGTTAAAAAATTATGGGTCTGCGCTGTTGATGAAATCTCGGAGATGGATCATTCGAAACAAAAAAAATCAAACGGTTTTAGATTCAGTATTTCAAGGCGATTATTATAAGCGAAATTAGCGATATTATAAGCGAAAAATTTCAAAAATTTTCATTTAAAAAATTTTTTTTTGATTCCATTAGCCTGAATGGATAGGAATATTTTGAGCTTTACAAAATTAAAAACTTCCAAAAATAAGGTAAGATTGCATTTATAATAGATACCGCGCTGTGCGCCCGACCGCCAACTTCCAAGCCGTTTTTCCACGATTCACTTTTTTGAACGTTGTCAAAGTTCTAACTCTTGAACGAACGTTCAGATGGCTTTGAAATGTTTACAACATAGTCTTAGTATCATCACCTATCGTGTGAACCACTGAAACGAAAATCTCAATGACACGAAAAAAATATAAAAATGGAATACCGACAGAAAATTGAGTAAAAAATTCAAGTTTCGAATTTTTATTATAATAATTTTTTTTAATAATATTGTTGCTTCACATTGAAGATACATTCATTATGAAATTATAAATATGTTCATCTTTTTCAGACACCCACATCGATGCCGAGAACTTTCACCATCAATGCGCGCGCAAAAAAATGCATTGCTTTATTATGTTATATTTCCGCCATTTCTGATTTTTTTTTACATATACTTAACCATGTGCATAAATGATCTGTAAAAAAAAGGTGTCAATATATGCGTCATTTTTTTTAACCGCGTCTAGAAAAGTATCTTCGACAATTGGCGAAATCGCCTATACAAGACCTTAAGGGAGAATATCAGTGTGACAGGTTGAAAAACGAGGTATTTTTCGGGATTTTTTTTTGAAAAAACGGCCCGATCAAATTATTTGAAATTTTGTGTATTAATTATTGAAGTAATGAAGCATACAAGGAAATTTAATTTTTTTATTTTTAGTACATTTTATTAATCAGAGGAGCGGTCGCAAAATGACGTCTCAAAAAAAGACTCCCCGACGGTTGACAGCATAAGTGCCACAGCAAGCATGTGAAATGAAAAATTAAAAAACGATTATTAAATTATAATAGTATAGCTATCGCAGCATCGTAGGAAATTTGAAAATTTTGATTAGAAAAAAATGGCGGCCATTTAAAAAAAATCAAATTTTACTCAACATTTTTGCAGTAAATTGTTAATAAAAAAAAGTAAACAATTTAAAAAAAAATCTACGATGCGACGATAGCGATAAGTTTTCTGAAGAGAATCCTTTTTGAATGAAGCCGATTGGACAAACTTTGACAGAGTTATGCTGTCAAGCAGGTCAAAAAACATGGTTTCGAGAAAAACGCGTTTAAAGTATAGAAAGGCCCGTATAAAAGGCTCTAAGAGCGTCGACGCTTGGCGCCAATTTCGAATACTTCTAAGCCGAATATTGTTTTGAAAATTTGTAGGCATATTCTTAAAGGCCAACACTATTGAAGCAACAAAAAAAATCGATTTTTTTTTCACACTGATATTCCCCCTCAATGTCTATCGCTCATATCATACGATTTTTGACATAAGCAAAAATAACAAAATGGCGGACATTTTTCGAAAAAACAACGACAAAAACGTGTTTTTTTCACCGTTTTTGGCAAAAAAATAGTAAATGTCAAAATTTAAAAAATCCTTATTATGCGTTATAGCTATAGTTATAAAGAATATGTGGTGAAAGATTTCATAAGGATGGGTTCAGTAGTTTCGAAGATTTTATCAACAAGCCGTCGAAAAACGTTGTTT
This sequence comes from Ophion obscuratus, assembly GCA_964007375.1. Lineage (NCBI taxonomy): Eukaryota > Metazoa > Arthropoda > Insecta > Hymenoptera > Ichneumonidae > Ophion > Ophion obscuratus. The sequence continues at coordinate 10,475,505 of OZ023319.1, forward strand.
TGAGAAAAACGTGTTTAAAGTTTTTTTGGGTTCCACAAATTCATAAACCAACATTTTTTAAATGTCTTTCGAAAGTGTATTTATTAAGTGTAACAACTTTTATTTCAATATCTATAATATAAACCCATCAAAAAAATTCATGAAAATAGCCTTTTTTAGCGTCCAAAGTGAGAAGACCCCTTAAAATACAAACCCAACTAAAATTAAATGAACTGGAATTTTATCCCAATTAACTTCACGAGGACAAATGTTTTTTTTACTCGTTACTTCTCTCGTCTATTCCCCACACTTATGCCTAATGAATTCTCGAACCAAATTAATTGTCCCTCGCTATTTTTTTCCCTCCCGCTGTAACGTCGTTATTCTCTCCCTCCCCTAGTGGGTTTGATCGTATCCAGTGCAAATTTTTCGTGCTTCAAGATCCCTCCTTCCTATTCATCTTCTTTTCTTTTCTATTGTACACGTATATTTTCCTGCGCTCACTTCAGGCACTGGACACATGGAAAAAGTCCTGCTCCATTCACTAACGATCGCTTTCTTGCACCCTACGCCCTCTCTCTCTCTCTGTCTTCCGTGCTTATCGGATCTTTTGGTACGTTCGTGCGCACCGAACGTCGAGACTGCATCGAAGTTGCAGTTATATCTGCACGGTGCACTCCAGTTGCACGTGAATCTTGTAGGCCAATCGTCAATATATATTCATATACAGGGTGACAATTGTAAGGTGGCTATGTGGTTTTTTAGGTTCCTGCGCGGAGATTTGGCGAATGAGAAAAATATTATTTTTAATGGTTCATCAAAAGTCCTCTTCGAAAAATAATATAGCATATTGTTGTGATGCTATATTCAGCAGTCGTATTTGCCTCAAAAAATTGAGCATTGTGGAAAAAAAATCAAAATTCCATATAGAGTACAGAAGAATGAAGATAATTAAATTTCGAATACGAAATGCTCGTGAAAAACTTCTTTTGTGTATCCCGTCAGCGAGAGATAAATGATCAAAGATGCATTTTGAAGTCGATGAATGGAATTCAATTCCATTTGAGGCGGGGCACCACTGTGACGGGTCAAAATAATCGATTTTTGATGCATTTTCTCAAAGTATACATATTCAAGAATATGTGAAAAAATATTGAAAATTGACGAAGTTGCTGAGGATTTAGTGAGAACAGGTGGCGCAACGATTTACGTATAATAAACTTTTCAATCGCGTTTTTCTCGAAACGAATTTTCTCGACCTGGCTGGCATCACGACTCGAGCTATTTAGAATTAAATTTAAAAATTCGTAATTGTAGTAGCTATTGCTGGATGCAGCCGTTTTTTTTTAATTTTGTATTTTTTTAAGCCCTCGAATAAAAATAAAAATTTCATGAAACTAACACTATTTATTGAACGCCCGCCATTTTGTGATTTATTTTTTCGTATAACGCCTACTGCAACGAGAACTACAGTTATATAAATAAAAAAACATATTTATTTTTGCTTTTCGGACTAACCATTGTGAAGTTATCGATTCCGCCGTTGGATCACATTTTATATACAGAGGCTTTATTTGGATTTTTTGCTCTCTCTTTTTTACAGAGGCAATTTTATCTAAGTCTATTTGGATTTTTTTTTATGCCGGTAAAATTTTATACAGCCTTTTTTATGCAACCAATTTTATGCATCAGCCTTTATTTTATTGCCACTGTATACAAATTTTATACAGAGTCAATTTTATAATCTTTATAATTTTACACAGAGGCAAATTTATATTCTGTACAATTTTATACAGAGGCAATTTTATACTCTGTACAATTTTACACAGAGGCACATTTATATTCTGTACAATTTTATACAGAGACAATTTTATCCAAATCTATTTGGATTTTTTTTACACAAAGGCAATTTTATACAGCGCCGCTATTTGGATTTTTCTCTCTGTCTCTCTTTTTATACAGAGGATACTATATGGATTTTTTTTTCAAATAACAGCTTCAAATAACGAGAACTACATTTATATAGATTATAAAACTTTAATCTATTTTTTTTATCTATTTGGATTTTTTTTAATGCAGATAAAATTTTATGCAGCCTTTTTTATGCAACCAATTTTATACACCAGCATTTATTTTATCGCCGCTGTATACAAATTTTATACAGAGTCCATTTTATACTTTTTATAATTTTACACAGAGAGGCAAATTTATATTCTGTACAATTTTATCCAAATCTATTTGGATTTTTTTTACACAAAGGCAATTTTATACAGTGCCGCTATTTGGAATTTTTCTCTCTCTCTCTCTTTATACAGAGGCTCTATATGGATTTTTTTCTTCAAATAACGGCTTCAAATAACGAGAACTACATTTATATAGATTATAAAACTTTTTTATTTCTTTTTTTCAGACCAACCATTGTCAAGTAATTGAACCGGCCTTTGGACCAAATTTTTTTTTACAGAGGCTCTATTCTATCTCGATAATGTTATTAATTTTTCATTTTTTTCAATAAAAATTTACACGAAATAAGTTCAATGTATGTTTAACAAGATATATTTTTTCCAACTCCCAAATAAATAATGCACTAGATAAAAAAAATTGTAAACAAAAAAACACAGTGGCATCCCCCCTGAAAAAAGGTTTTTTTCATGCAATAATGTTGTTAATTTTTTATTTTTTTTTCAACAATAATTTACACGAAATAAGTTCAATGTATGCTTGACAACAAATATTTTTTCCAACTCCCAAATAAATAATGTAGTAGACAAAAAAACACAGTGGCATACCCCCTAAAAAAGGTTTTTTTTTCATGTCTAGTATTGGAGTTTTATCTTCATACCGCTGCACTCAAAATGGAATTGTATTTTTTTTTCCAGAATGCTCAATATATCTGACAAATTCTGACTACTCACTATAAAAATACACGATACATTTTTTTTCCAACAGAACCTCGAAAATTTGAAAATCATATTTTTCTCGATCGCGAAATCCCCGCGGTAGGTAGTTAGAAAACATACGGTTTTCTTATAATCGTCACCCTGTATAATAGTGTGTACTCAGTGACTACGTTCGAAGGTGTTACAGTTCAGGTTTAATTAGGGCCAGGAACATCGAGTACGCGCGCGAGTCCGGAATAAATAAGTTAATTAAACGCTCGGTGTACTACATCACTATACGTACATGCAGGCCATATATACACGCTCTACATACTTCACGACTCGACTTTTCACGGATAAAAAAAATGCAAAGCCTCGTCGGCCGCTGCTTCGATCCTCACTTCATTCGTATACGTGTGCGTACGCACGTACTGTCTGCATAACCGTATACATTATAGCTCACACTTTACGATTTCCTTGACGCGTACACATCCCGGATCACATTCGTGTTTTTCCTTTTCTCTTCGAGGTGTGAGAACGCACGGCTGCGAAGCATCAGCGAAATGCTCCTGCCGATACGTAACGGGCATTTCTTTTTTGTTGTCTCGTGTTTTTTTTCTCTACTTTACGAAATTCATACGATTTATCGTGCAAACGAGCGCGCTCCTTAGGCTCGTCTTAGAGCTAATTAGCAGCCGGGGGAAGCGAAGGAAACGAGAAGATTGAGAGATAAAAGAAAAAATTGCGTGTTCATTGGCTTTATGGTTATTTTGTTTTTGCACGATTTTGCGAAAAAAATTGCTTGCGAAAGTGAGACGCACGCGTGCGTTCCTTGTTGAAGGCGAGGAGAGCTTGGTTTTTCAAAATTATTCTTGAGGGACGTCACGGTGATGGATAAAAAAAATCGATTTTTTTGTTGCATTTTCTCAAAGTATACATATTAGAGAATATGTGAAAAAGTTCACATTTTTCATAATTTGGTTTTTGACAAAAACCAAAATTTCCGTCATTGCAGTAGCCATCGTTGTACGTAGTTGCTTGCCTCTTTTTTTTCGAAATTTCGTGTTTTTTAAGGGAACTTTCCAATGTGAAATTTTCAAAAAATCGATTTTGTTTTTTTTTGCTTTATCGAATAGTATACACTCTTCCCATCGCTTCTTTGGCATCGCTGATTGACCGTAAGTAAACGATTTACCTAAAATTTCCTCACTTGAAACTTTGAACGCGTTTTTCTCGAAACAGCATTTTTGAAAACGATGTCCAACTTGGAGGGCCGAGTTTTAAAGCTATCGAGTTGAATTTTTTACACAATATTCTTAACGTCATTGTTTATCGTGCTATGGAAACTTTTTTTTTGTTGATATCTTCCTATTTTTTTTGTAAAAAAAACTGCCAAAAAAAAATGCTAAAATCGATACTTTTTGTTCAAACCGGCGCCATTTTTGCAAAAAAAAAAAGCCTCCATAGCACGAAAGCCAATTATATACCGATCAATAATCTTTTTGTGTTTTTTGTTTCAGATCAAAATTGTGACCCCCAACGTGGACACCACATCCAAGTGCATTTTCTGCAACAATTGTTTCATCATTTTTATAGATATTAATTAATAAATAAATCGATCTTTAAAAAATTGTTTTGTATTCTTCAATACCCAATTAATATACAAAAAAAAACCAGACCGATTAGATTATTTTTTCTTTAAAAAAAAAAATCGCGAAAAACAGCGATTTTTCGGGCTGTCACACTGGAAAGCTCCCTTAAGCCCCTGAATAGATATAAAAATTACACTTTTTCTTCAACAACCGTCGGTTTGTGATTTTTTTTTTTCGGCTAACGGTTGCTCACGATGAGAACAAAACATTTATATAGATTCTAAAACTTTTTTATTTTTCACTTTGATCACATTATTTATACAGCAGTTCTATTATACCTCAAAAAGGTCGTCAATTTGTAATTGTTGCCAACAAAAATTTACACAAAATAAGTTCAATGTATGCTTATGTGATTTTTTGTGATTGTGATATGTGATTTTTTAAATTGTGATTGTGATTGTGATTTTTTGTGATTGTGATTTTTTGTGATTGTGATTTTTTGTGATTGTGATTTTGTGATTGTGATTTTTTGTGATTGTGATTTTGTGATTGTGATATGTGATTTTTTTTTACATTTTTCACAATTTAGTTTTTGACTGTAACCAAAATTTCCGTAATTGCAGTAGCTATCGTTGTCCGTAGTTGTTTACCTTTTTATTTTCGAAGTTTCGTGTTTTTTAAGCCCCCGAATATAAATAAAAATTACACTTTTTCATGCGCAACTAAGTTTCCGGTTTTTTTTACCAATAAAAAATCGAAAATTTCAAGACAAATACAAAAAATGGTTAATTCGAAGTATTGCCCCTCGCTATTTACACATTTTTGGCATCTCTCTGGCAATACATAAATACCGCGACGATAAACAGACGCGTCATTGGACTGAAACCATTCGTCCAACCAATGTTGTACTGCATCGTAATTGGCCAAGTGTAGCCCACCCAAGCGATGCGCCATCGACCGAAACAAGTGATAGTCTGAAGGGGCCAGGTCTGGCGAATACGGTGGGTGCGGTAGCAGATCCCGTTTCAGTGTTTTTTTGTGGTGTCCTGGACGATGGAATTGCGATGGCACGGAGCGTTGCCGTGTTGCAATATCACACGTTCGTGTCTCGTGTCCCATTCGGGCCGTTTGTCGATCAATGCGTGGTTCAAATTGATTAGTTGTTGTCGGTAGGCATGCCCATTGACAGTTTCCCCCCATTTCAGCAGCTCATAGTACACAATTCCTTTCTGGTCCCACCCAACGCAGAGCATTGTCTTTTTTTCCGAAGCGATTTGGCCGTGCCGTCGATGTTGACGCTTCGCCAAGTGAAAGCCACGATTTTCTGCGTTTGGGATTCTCGAAATGTATCCATTTTTCATCGCCAGTAACAATTCGATGCGGGAAACTCTTACTGTTCTGCCGCAAGAGCAAAATTTCGGAAGTGGCTCTTCGATTTTCCATTTGTCTCTCAGTCAACTCGTGCTGCACCCACCTTCCTTCCTCATGAATTTTTCCCATGGCGTGCAAACGTTTCGAAATACATTGCCGAGTCACATTTAATGCCTCGGCAAGTTGATCTTCTGTTTGAGTGTTATCTTCATCCAATAACGCTTGCAGATCGGCGTCAGCAAATGTTTGCGGTCTTCCCGAGAGCTCCTTGACCCCAGTCTCAAAATTGCCACTTCTGAACCGCTTGAACCAACCTTCACACGTTGTTTTTTATGGTATATGTTCGCCGTAGGCCTCCTCAAGTTACCGACGTGCTTCAGCTGCTGTTTTTTTTAGGTCGAAGCAGAAAAGCAATGCTTCCCGCAAATCCTGTTTATAAGGCACAAACTTTGACATTTTCGAGGTTAGAATGAAGGTCGTTGGGTTGCGATATTTGTTTACATTACGACTGGGTATTCTTAACAGATGTCCAAGCCATAAAGACACCCAATTTCAGATCTGTATGCCGACTACATGTGTCGCTAGCGCCATCCATGTGTGAAACCCGGGAACTTAGTTGCGCACCTAGTACTTCCGACGAGAACTACATTTATATAGATTATATAAGTTTTTCATTTTTATTCTTCAGTTTGATCACATTTTTTTACAGAAGTTCTATTATACCTCAATAAAGTCGTCAATTTTTTTCGAAATCCCAGATAAATAATCTAGTAGACAATAAAAGTTCGGACAAAACGACTTTTTTCGGCCCGCCACAGTGGTGTCCTCCATTAACCCTTCGTTGACACACTTATGTTTGGCTACGAGTTTGACACGCTGGGTCAATTTGACCCGGACAGTACTTCATCCACCTGTCATTAACAACCCTTCGATCGGATTTTATTGAAAAAAATCAGCGATACACTTTACACACGTCTTAATATATCTGCACAATTGAATTTCGGAAAGTATAGAATTGAATTGTTGTAAACAATTACCGCAAAAATGTCAATTTTGAGAAAGTGAGAATTTTATTTCGAATAGGGTTAAACAATTAACAGGTACTTTTTTCTCGATTCTCGGCGACCTTTGATTACACGTACGTTTGATTATGGAGACAATATTAGCATGAAAGATATTTCTTGAATTATACGGATTCGAGGGTACAATTTTTTTTTTACAAGTGGGACCAGCGCTCCGTGCTCTTTACAAAAGCTTTTTTAGTTATTTATTTTTTTATTGTTAGCGTTATTGGGTTCTGTTTCTTCCGGAGTTGTGCTAGACGCAGTGAGAATCCTGGAGAGTATTTTTAAAAGGAAGAAGCGCCTCGTGTGTGTTGTACAGTGGCAGTCTCCAGAATTCAATTTTCAGCTTGATTTGTCAGGACGTCGTCGTGTCAAGCTGGCGAGAGTTCGTGGCACGCGAGATTTCATTTTCCCTCCTCGGTTCTCACAGACTCCTCGGTGGCTGTCGTAGATTCTCCTTCTTTTCGCTTCTCTTGTGCGATCTATTTTACAGTGCTCTCTGGCGCGTCGAGGGAGCGAGAGAGAGAACAAGATAGACAGATAAATATATATATATATATAGATAGGAAGATAGATAGATACATACATACATATAGGGTGTCTTAAAATGACCTGACATTTTAATTTGTTGATAAAACGTATTATTTATTCGAAAAGGACGAATGTTTTTATTTTAAGAGGTTATATACTGTTAAAATTTTCGAAAAATCGTATTAAAAAAAATTGGTAAATACTTACAAGTGGGGCTCCAGCTAGAAAAGAGGTTTAGACATTTTTTATACAATCGATGTATTTCAAGGCACTTTGTTTGTAATATTTAAGTCGGGGGAAGACAATTTCAACCCTTCAACCCCCAAACGCTTTTTTTTTACTTTTTTAAACGTATGGAGGAAACGGGTTTGTTGACATCAAGTGGGTCAAATGACATGGCTCACTTGATATTACCAAACAAAACCAAACAAATGTATTTCAAAAATCGAATATTTTTCGAAATATTTTTTTTTCTTAACCCCTTGACTGTCAGTGACACACAAATGGGGGAAAAAAGTCGTGCCTCTTTTGTATCATGACACATATGTGGGCATTAAAAAAAAACATGTTTTGACTACATCGATTTGACTGTAATTTGGTGAATCATCGTTCTTGAGGTCACAGAATCGGAATCTGAAATCGGACTTCCAAAATTCGAAATGGCGGATCCAATATGGCGGATGCAAATTCTAAAAATAGTTTGATTCCGACGAAAGTAAGTACCTTATGGTTTTCGAGATTACTGAATCCGAATCCGAAATCGGATTTCCAAAATTAAAAATGGCAGATCCAATATGGCGGACGAAAATTTGAAAAATCGTTTGGTTTCGACGAATGTCAATATGTTATGGTTTTTGAGGTCGCTGAATCCAAATCTGCGATCGGATTTCTGAAATTCAAAATGGTAGATCCAATATGGCGGGAGAAAATTCGAAAAGTAGTTGGATTTCGACGAAAATTGTATCTTTAGATGTTCGCGGTTGCGAATTTCGAATCTCAGTCCTGACTCTAAGTATCTGAAGCTCTGATACATTATGACGAATAAAAATGTAGCAAACCATTTATGACAAATTATCCATAGTAAAAAATGTAAAAGAATAGTTTTTTGGTTTTATATCCCGCTCTCGGAATCCCGCAAAATCATAGTCACCAATCGAGGACGTGGTGGTTGTTGACTCGATTTTGTATTTAAATAAAAGTGTGGTGTTTTTTGTATTATCAATATTTTTGGTGCTGTTTGTATTTTTTAAATTTGTTTTTATAACTCATATCTAAAAAAAATCATATTTTTCGTATTCCAATTTTTTAATTATATTTTTGGAATTTCAAAAATTTTAATTTTTGGCCATATTGGATCCGCCATTTTTAATATTGGAAATCCGACTTCAGATTCGGATTGAATGACCTCGAAAATCACAAGGTACTTACTTTCGTCGGAATTAAACCATTTTTCGAGTTTGCGTCCGCCATATTGGATCTGCCATTTTGAATTTTGGAAATCTGTTTTCAGATTCGGATTTAGCAACCTCATTAACCGTAATACTGAAATTATAGGATAAATCTATGAAATTTTTTTCCCAACACAAAAGTGGCACGAAAATCTCATTTTCGCGTGACTGCGAAGGGGTTAATAAAATACCCCTCCCCCATCATAAAAAACACATTTTCATACTGCAGAATAGCCGCGAACACGTGGAAAAAATTTGGATCACATCAGGCCTGAAACCCCTTTTCTAAATATTTACCAAAAAAAAGTTTCGTAATGTACATTTATTTAAGTACACACACAGAACATTTTTTGTCAATCCGGCGAATATTCTCGAAGTTACACTCACATTTGTAATGACGTGTCAGAGCGCTCGAAAGTACTTTTGAAACTTTAAACGCGTTTTTCTCAAAACTGTGTTTTCAAAGTCGGTGAGCAAGAATTCTTAAAAACGGCCTAACCGATCAGTCTCAAATTTTAACACAATCTTTTCAAGTATATTTTTTAGTAATTACTCGAAGGATTTTTCTCACCGATAAATATTTTCCATTTTATAAACAATTTAAGGCTTCAACTTTTGTCAAAAATCGATTTTTTTTAGTAGCCGCCATTTTGTCAAAAATTATTATTTTGCTTATTCCTTCGATCAGTTACAAGATAATCCATTATATTAACGAAATATTTTTGGTTTTTTCATTTTAGATGATCCAGTCTAGAGATATCGTGCTCACCGCAAGACGCCTTTTTTTAGAAGTGCTCTCGGAGATCAGCCATAACAGTTTTAAAAATAATAATTTTTACAAATAAAAAATGTTAAAATACAGTTAATACTTACAATTATATGTGTACACATTTTTACGTCAATAGATGTAAAGGTCTTCTCAAGAAAAATTCTTGAAAAAGCGATCTTTTGTGCCTCTTGACTGTGTATAACCCCTTAATATGAGGTACAAACATGGAGGTTATGTGTGGAACACAATATCCGATAAATGGCCGCCTCGTCCCTGTTTGCAAATGTTCACGAAATTCTTTCTTCTTTTTTTGACGAAATTTTCAATAGCATTTTAGCTTAATTGGAGGATAATTTAATTAACGGTGCGTCCAATTGCTTCCTCGAGCTCCGGAATGGTCTGTGGATTTAAAAAAAATGTCTTCCAAGTCCATGCCGTTTATGCCATTTATCGGATATAGTCCAGTCGAGATAGGTCTAAAATTCGGTTCACCTGGAATTAATTCGGGGCTTCGATTTTCTTTTCTTATACTTATGGGGAGGGGGGGGGGGTGGTAGTGTAAATCTCGATTTTCGGGAAAATCCCCCTGGTGCGTTTGCCGCCATCTTGATTTAAAGAGGGATTTTTTGTTTTTCGAATAACTCGCTTATTTTCAACCTTAGAGTGAGCATGATCATATCAAAAGTTGTGGGAAATGTAATTCTCCACAAGTTTGGTGATTATAGTTTTTACCCTAGGACCGATATTTATAGAGTTACACTGCAAATAGGGGTAAAAAACGTTTTATGTTAATTATCTCGTGCATTATCAAGTTTATTGTAAGAATGGTAATAAATAATCACGTAGGCAATTTTATTTCCTTCAACTTTGGCTATTAGCATTTTTACTCTCGGTATTCCATACATAACCTCCATGTTTGTATCTTGTATGAAAATAAAAATATTCGTACTTTTCAAATAAATAATACGTTTTATAAATAAATTAAAATCTCGGGTCACTGTGAGACACCCTTTAGGTACATAGGTAGATAGAGAGCGCGACAGAGGGTTTGTCTGCGTCGTTTCGTTTTACGACCCTTCCAAAAGACGAAAAGCATCTCGTGTAACCCTCAAGTCATGAGGCCATGCTCGTCTCGTATCCAGCATCGATCTTCGCCACGCGTTTCAATGCTGTGGGCGGAACGAATAACGACCCCCGAATTGATAACGGGGATGAAAATACCCCCTTCCATCGTCTCGTCAAGCAAGGGTTGGTTGTGAAGCCACCCTCGAAAATCGAAACATCACTTCGCGCACCCAAGTTGTACTTAATCGTTCTTATCATCGGCGATTTTTTTGCAACAGCTTGTAGTCATCTATGATGACAAAAGTTAATTTTTTCTCACCCTTTTTCTTCGTCCCTGAAGCCAGCTCGGCCATGTCCAAATAATCTGAAAACTCGTGAGACACGAAATGCCAAATTTACAATCAATCGTTTCGTTGAAGCTGGACCCATTTTTCGTCTCATTTGCTTGATTGCGGAAGTTTGAAGGGAGTGGTACGCGGGTGGTGATTAGGGAATGTTGTAAGCCTGGATAAGGACACAAGAGAATTGTTCGACGCAGCAATGATGTTTTTTTTTCAGAACGAAAATTCCGCTGTTTATTTCGTAGTTGAAAATCGAAAGAAATTTTCGGACAACCCAATGCATGTATACGTAGAATATTCGTACTGTGGATAATTATAATCTTGAAATATTATTGATATATATACGTAGTGAATAGAATTATTTTTATAAAGCGAGAAATAAATTTATGGTTTTATTCGTATTCATTATGAATGATATATTACATTGAAATATAATATTAAATTAAATATCAATTACAAAAATTAGAAATAGAAAATTAGAAAAAAATATAAATACAAACATGTATGAATAAATGTATATTAATTATAAAAAGAACTTATAAATATACAAAAATTATAAATCGCTTTTCACTTCATAGTTTATATTACAAAATATCATTAGATAAAGAAGTTATTAACAATCTCGTGAAGAACTTTTGAATGTGAAGGGCTCAACGGTGCATTTGATTTTGGCTAACCGGTTATCTGAAACAAAAAAAACAGTTTTTTTTCCGTAAAATTGATATTATTGGCTGAAACTTGGGCGAGCTCTTATCGCGTTATCGTGTTTCAGTTAAGAACAAAAATGTTTTTTTTCGATTTTTCGAGGCAAAATGACATCGTTATTGTTAATAACTAATGAAAAAAAAATTCGGAAGAAAAAAATCAATTCTAAACTATCATTACACTGAACAAGTGTACCAAATTTCAAGTCATTCCGTTCATTAGATGTCGAGAAATCGTGTATACCGTTTTGAAAAACATAATTCCGAGAAAAACGTGCTTAAAATTTGACTAGCAGTTCTATCGTTGTAATAATAAGTTCACCTACACTCTGCGATTCCTGCACCATGTGTTGAGCCTTGTTCTTTAATTTAAGTTGCCTCAAGCGACTATTGATTTTTTTATTTCAACAGTAGCCCAACCCCTTAATATTAATTAGCAAACAAAAATATTGTGTTCAAATATAATGTTAAATTGAATGTAAATTAAATATTAAATATAATAAATTATAAATAAATTTATATTGATAATAAAATAAACGTATACATTTTTTTTTAATTATAAATCGCTCTTTATTTTACAGTTTGAAACCGAAAGGAATTTGAGGACAGCTCAATGCACCTGCTAACGAATCTGTATGGATTTATATACGTATTAATTTATATTTATATACATATATATATATATATATATATATATATATATATATATATATAAATATAATATTGGATTATAAAATAAATTATGTTTATTTTTTTATCGCTGGAACTTGATGCTCTTGAAAGAATAATATATATATATATATATATATATATATATATATATATATATATATATATATATATATATATATATTAAAAGTACACACAAGGTTTGTTTGAAACGTAAAGACATAGCCAGTTGCGCGTCATGCCACCACCACCACGCCGGCGGCGGCAAGAAAACAACCGCCTATTCTAATGGCATCTCATTAGGTTCTTTTAATCACTGACATTACCGCAATGCGTATAATTGTGCCCCGAAGGTCGCAACAGTCCATACAGACGCGTGTAAGGTGTACACGGGTGTACACACAAATGTACCTAAAGTCACACATACGTAACTCGGCAATTTTAATTACCAAACGTGCGGCATCGCAATGAAGCGAGAGAATTGAAACGACGATGACGTTTTTGCTCATCAACGAAGACGAGTATCATGCGGATTTCCGCAAATTACAAACCGTGCGGACTTTGCGATATGGCGAATTAATCTGGAGCGAAACGGAGTCAACGGAGAGTTTAAATTATATGAATTTAGATGCGAAGAAAAAATCGAGCTTTCGTGACGAACGATGAGACGCAATTTTTTCTGAATTTCAAACGTACAGAGGGGGGATGAAATAAATGCGCGCGAATCGAGAAACTTTTGGCAATAACGACGAGCAGGGTCGAGCAGGACGGAGCTGAGTGTGAATTTTGAGTGTCACCGGAGATCTCGTCTCTGAGGCTGTGTGTGTGTGTGTGTCATTGTGGACCGAGCCCCGGAGGCTTGCACGTCTCGTGAGTGTGACACAAGGGGAGGGGGTTAAACGACAAATATTTTCCCCGTTGTCGACGGGTTTGCTCTCTCTCTCTCTCTCTCTCTCTCTCTCTCTCTCTCTCTCTCTCTCTCTCTCTCTCTCTCTCTCTCTCTCTCTCTCTTCTCTCTGTGTGTGTCTGTCTCTCACTTGCTGAACAAGCATACGAGGTATAGAGATACCGAAAGCATATAGGGGTGCCACTCGAGAGTCACAGAGAAGGAGAGAGAGACAGAGAGAGAGAGAGAGAGAGAGAGAGAGAGAGAGAGAGAGAGAGAGAGCGCTTTACATAAGGGTGCGAAGTGTCTGGTATGCGAGGCACGCGCCGTGATTTGTTTTCCCTTTTCCATCCTCGTCTCTTTTAGCCTTTATATATACAATCACTCCCGCAACACACGTTTGACATCCTTTCGGCAAACGCACGCGAAAAAATATTAACTCGGTTTCTCCTCCCTCGGTGTGGAGATACGTGAAGTTAAGGGGCCAGTCGACTTTGAAAATTTCAAAAAATCGAAAGCAAGGAAGACTTGAAGAAATCGACGATGATGAGCAATCAGAAGGGATTTCGTACGGTGCAGGAATCGCCGATTGAGTTTAGGTAAGAGCTTTTCATAGTATGAACTTCAAACGCGTTTTTCTCGAAACAACGTTCTCAAAATCTAGCTCCATCGTATCTGTAAAACTAATAAACCGGTTCTCTTGAAATTTGAACCACACATTGTAAACACGATTCGCAACAATATGATCCTCGATGGTTTTGAAATTTTGATTTTTACTCTTTTTTTTTCCGAAAAACTGCGAAAAAACGTGTTTTTTTAAAATACTTTTTTCGTTTTTCATCTGGCGATTTTTTATTTTTTGATAAAACTTTATATCCGAGGGTCATTTTGTAGCTGGTGTCGTACTGAATCTAATGGACTTTGATTTTTTTGGTTCAGACGAGCCGTTGCCGAGTTGTGATGGACCTAGCCCACCTACTTTTTGAGGCGTTATGTTAAGCGCGTTACGTTAAGGCGTTACGTTACGTTAAGGCGTTACGTTAAGGCGTAACGCCTTAAGGTAACGCCTTAACGTACTTAATGTACGTTACGGCGTTTTTTGAAGTACAAAAAATGTACTTAATGTACGTTAAGGCGTACTTAATGTACGTTAAGGCGTTTTTTAAGTACATAAAATGTACTTAAAAAATTTTTAAGTACATTTTTTGTACTTAAAAATGAATAAAAGTGAATTAAATTTTTTTAAATGTATTTCATAACTTTATTTGTCAAGCCCAAGAACTTTCATATTCATATCTTTTATAAAATTCTCGAAAAAAAAAATCGCGAAAATAGCCGTTTTTCGTGGCTCCAAAGTGGACTGGCCCCTTAATGCGGGCTATACATTTACAACGATCAAAAAATCGATTTGTTTTTTTTCTCTTTCTTTAAACGATAGAACTATATATGAGGCATTCCACGTCACTCCAGCCAGTAAAAAATAATCCACAAATAATTTTGAAAAATCGAGTTACTTTATTGAAAATATTCACCGAGTGTCGATTTTTTTTTAAATTCTGACGTTTTTTCTCGTTGATTACCATTTTTAAACATTTTTCCATTCAAATGGCTGTATCTTTGGCAGGATTTGACGTATTTACGTTCGTAAAAAACGAAAATGTGCGTCTTTTTATAGCCTTCCAGAAAAAAATTAATTAAAATTTTATTGAGCAAGTCGAACGTCCGTTTCAGGGCAAAATATGCAAAAATATTTCTTTTCTGAAGGAAAGAAACTCGTTATTTTATTTTTTTAATTTCCCCGAACTGTGAATACAAAAAACGGATTTTTGGTATTTTTTTATATTATGGGATTCCTAAACACCGTAGAGTAACAGCTATTTTTATTAAAAAAAATTTTTTTTATCAATATTCGATTGAAGAGTGTGGACTCTTCACTCAAACGTGTGCACGCCAAGGCACACGTTCAAGGCAATACATATGACATATATGTCATATGTATTTCAAAAACCTGGTAAACATGCAGCGAGTGCTCCACACTCGTCATCGAATATTAATAAAAAAAAACATTAAAAAAATAAAAATCGCTGTTACTTCACGGTGTTTAGGAATCCCATAATATAAAAAATACCAAAAATCCGTTTTTCGTATTCACAATTCGGGGAACTTCATAAAAATAAAATAGCGAGTGTCTTTCCTTGAGAAAAAAATATTTTTGCATATTTTGCCCTGAAACGGACGTTCGACTCGCTCAATAAAATCTAAATTAATTTTTTTCTGGAAGGCTAGAAAAAGACGCACATTTTCATTTTTTTACGATTATAAATACGTCAAGTCCTGCCGAAGATACAGCCATTTGAATGGAAAATTATGAAAAAATGGTAATGAACGAGAAAAAACGTCAGAAATTTTTGAGAGAGAGAGAGAGAGAAAGAGAGAGAGAGAGAGAGAGAGAGAGAGAGAAGGGACAACGATATTTTGATCCCGTTATATCCATGTACTGTTAGGCAGCACACCTCACTGTTTTACCTACGTATTCCTAAAATATTTAAAAGTGCATCTTTGACTCGTTTCTTGAAAATACTTTCATTCAAATATGCTTCCCTCTATCTGAACGTAATTTCAAAGTCATTGGCGTTTACATATTGACGAATATGGGGACCCTGGGTCACGATGACAATGGTCTTCCGAGTCCTCGAAATCACCTTTCTATATATATATATATATATACACTCTCCCGCATGTTCGAGCGACGTTACGTTGGGCTTTGCTGAAGTCCTTACGGAGGTTCCGAGCTCATGAATCTATGCAAATGAGAGGGCCAATTATGTTGCGAACCCGTAAAAACTGCACCTTGTTAGGCCACGCTCTCCCTCTTCCTCTCTCTCCCATTCGGCTGTAAGGTAAACTTTAACGGCGTGACGTAACCATAGGGTGGTGGGTTCAGGCCGCGGGCTTGAAACTCGTCGGACACCGGATGGTCGAAAGGAATATAAGGAGAGCGCGCGAGAGCAGAATAAAAGCGCAAGGAACAGCAGACGGGTGGTTGAAGGTTTCGAGATGCGTGTAGCCTGAGAAATTTCTAAAATCCAAGAAATTCTACTTCGTTACGTCATTTGCCGTCGAAACCATTGACGCTACATAATAAAGGCCCTTTTTCGTCGATGATGGCGTAGCGACGATGGAGTTATTTTTTTTTTTAGAGAATCTATTTATCAGATTATAATTAAGGGGTTACCCCCACTTGCGATTTTGAAAAAATCAATTTTTTTATTGCATTTATTTGAAGTATAAGTATCTGAGAATATGTCCTGAAAATTTCAAGTCGATCCGAACAAAATTGACTGAGATATGAGCGTTGAAAGAGAAGAATCCGTTCTTCGTGTAAGCTGAAATTAAAACTTTAAATGCGTTTTTCTCAAAATGGCATTTCTGAAGTCGGTGACCAAGATTACTCGAACACTAATGAACCGATCTTCTTGAAATTTTGCAGGCTTATTTGATACATAAAAATGTAGTCTTTAATCGTTCGGTTTTTTTTTTCGAAAAAAAATGGCCGTTTTATAGCCAAAAAACGGCCGTTTTTTTTCGTTAAAATCGAACCATTAACTTTGACTGTCCGCCATTTTGTGAAAAATGAATATTTTTTAAAATCCTTCGATTAAAGACTAGTTTATACTTATATTTGACTAAATCAATCCGCATTTTTTTTTCAGATGATCTACTTCGCCGCAATGTTGGTCACCGCAAATCGTGTACATAAAAACATTATTTCATTGACGGCCATTTGCCACTAAACAATGTAATATTTTTCAATAAAAAAATTACTGAAAGTTCTTCAAGATGTGTTCTTTAAGATGGTATATTGATCGATTAAAAAAGTTTTGTAGTTTTCTTTAAAAAAATTCATGAAAAAGGCCTTTTTTTTGCGCTACAAGTGGGGGTAAGGCCTTAAATGAGTGCTAGTGACGAAAGATCAAAAAATTACGTTGTTGATAAAATCGGGCAATACAGGGTGTCTTATTATGAACGGATAATCCTGCAATTGTCGATAGGTCGAAAAATGTCCTAGTATGTGCTGAAATTTCGGTTCAGTATAAGTCCCACGGTTTTAGAGATTTTGGGTTATCCTATTTTTTTCAAAGCATCATCTGCTTTTGATTTTTCGCATGCCATTTCTACAAATGATATGAATCGACAATAACTAAGCAACTTTTTAATTGGTTTGTATGACATTACTGCATAAGATATTTTTTTATAAAGTTTCCTTAAGGCCTTAGGCCACAGTAAGGGGTATAAAATCATGTCCGAATTCAACAATTTTTTTGTATAAAGTGATTCACTCATAAAATTAATTACACATCTATTTAGTATGAATATCAAGCTGTCAGAAAATATATATATATATTTTTGTTCGATGTACAAAATGGCCCATTGCTCGAAACTTCTCGAAACAGCTTTTTTCCAATTGGCGTGACAAATAACTTCAACAATTTTCACTCGATTTACTTAAAATTTAATAGTTATGTTCCTAATTGCATTTCGCAGAGAAGTACGTACGGAATTTCTGATTAATCGAAATCTTTTCACTTTATGAGCAGTTATAACGAAATTTTTCACTGAAAATTCATTTCTTAAGTTCAAATACCTACAACTTTTGAATAAAACAATATTTTTTAAATTCCGTAAGCACTTCTCTAGGTATTCTAATGTAGATTGACGAGAATTTTTGTTTTTTGTATTAGGTAAAAAATTGTGGATGCTAAATGTCACGCCGCGGAGTGCCTAAAAAAAGAAAACAAAAGAAAATATTAGTAGTCGGTAATTTTGTACATCGAAAAAAAAATGTTTTCTAACAGCTTGATATTTATACTAAATAGATGTATAATTGATGCTATGAGTGAATCACTTTTTCATACGAAAAAAAATATTAAATTCGCACATGATTTTATACCCGTTACTGTGGCCTAAGGCCTTAACATTTAAGGTTAAAAAGAAGACTTTTATAGTTAACATAAATAACGAAGAGTCTTTTTTTACAAACCGGGTAAAAAAAGTTATTATGTGTAGAAATGTCATGCGGAAAACCATAAGCAGACGATTTTCATCTCGAAGAACGTGGAACTTTTACTAAACTGAAATTTCAGGATATAGTAGGACATGATCTGACCTATCGACAGTTGCAGGATTATCCACTCGTTACAGGATACCTTCGTATAAACACCCGATGTATAGCCAATATATTATATTCGACGTACAAGTAGGCCTTTAAGATTTTTTTATTTATAAAACAACACATTATTTTAAGCATAATAAATAATTCTCACTTCATGCAAAATATACTCTATTGGAAGCTACAACCTTTGCCTATTTTTCAGGCCGAGAACGAATTTCACGCTGGTAGCAGTCTAGTGGTTTTGAAGCAATCCAGCTCCCGAGTCAATTTTTTATTTTTTAGGAGAACTGCACGACCCTCCGGAAAGGGCTGATGCTATATGTTGGAACAAATAGTAATCTGAGGGAGCATTGTCACGTGAATATAGCGGATGAGGTAGAATCTTCCAGTTAACTCCTTCTAGATCATTCTTAACGGATACATGAATACTATGTGGTCTGATATCGTCATGCTGTTTGGGTCCAGCTGCTTTCAATTCGTGTGCCTTCCAAATCTCCTGGATTCAGGCAATCTCGTGGCATTCAGGCGTAAGCATATCCTTTCTTGGGTAACATTTACCGCTGCTGCCGATTCGTTATTCCATTTGAAACGTATCTTCGTCCAGTAATGTTCCCAACGGTGCGTGTGGACATTTTTTTTCAGCGCCTTCCAATGCAGTTTATCATCCGAATCGGAATTTTGCTCTTCAAATATTTGACGCCACTTCTGATGGATGCTTACCAATGGAGCATGTATCATGGATTCTTTATTAGTATCCACAAGCAAACAATGGCTTTCAGCTGCGCTTTACTTGAGAACAAAGTAATGTAGTAACACCCGTGCAGAAATTGGTATGGATCCAATTGGATTTCTATACTTGTCCCTGCTTTCTCGTATATAGGGATCCAATCGGTCATCGCATAGGATCCCTATACTAAAATGTCGCGCTTGTACGGATTCTGGATTGATTGGATTCTGATCGGGATTCCCTATCGGAATCCAATGGGTCATCGCATTGGATCCCTATAATAAAATGTCACAGTTGTACGGATTCTGGATTGATTGGATTCTGATTGGGATTCCCTATTGGAATCCAATTAGAATCCTAAAGGATTGCCAAGTTATCAAACAGAATCCAACACGATTCTTGATGAATCCCATCGCATTCTGAATGTTGAATTTTCTAAATAAAATATATACATGCACAAAATGAGTGGATCGGTAAAAAGTAAAAATCTTATCTTATAAAAAGTATAAATATAATTTTTTTAAAATATAAATCGCTTACAAAGTATGCTTTGAAAATCCATTCGAATCACATAACTCAATTTTATTGTCGTTTGTTATTCATTTTACTGCACTTTGACATAATATAACCACGCACACACACCCATGAAGGGTGCAGGTTATGTTTCAACACGCCGAGTTTTTTTCTCGTGGCTTTCCGCATATTTCCGATTCGAACGTGGTAAGAATTCTCAAATGTCGTTCATCGGGAATCAGTGCAGAATCCAATTGGATCCCAATAAGGATCCATGTGCGGTATCCCCAAAAACATCCCTGCATACATGTTGGTGTATCTTGGGACTCCTTAACAAACTCATACACGGGATCACAATGGAATATTTTTTTGGGAGATCCAAGGGACTCCAGTCAAAAATTTCAAATACACAATTCGCAAACGACGTAGATCGGGAAATAACGCAATCCACTTGGATTCACCTGTGGACTCCCTACATGCGGCGTCTCTATCAAATCCCTACTATATATGTATCCGCTAGGATCTGGGGACTCCCCAACAACTTTCTGCACGGGCACTTCCGCAAATGACGTTATTCGGTGCAAAAGTAGACACTTTCAATGCGATAAAAATCATAACTCGTTCCACTCCAATCAAATATCATCAACTGCGTTTGGCCGCTGCGTGCAGACCTCTCCACTACAGGTATTATCAAACTCACCACACGCCACGATAAAATATGATCTATGGAAAATCCGTAGTCATACTCGTACACCCAATACATATACGTTTTTGCTCCGTATATAAACGAGTGTATAATTAAGATAAGAGGAAACCGAGCGCAGTGAAAGAATGCGAAAGCAGCATTGACTCGTTCGCTCCGATGCGAGCACCTAGAAGCCAACAATTCTCAGCATTTGCTTCGTTCGCTTGTCCCTGTATATATATATATTGATATTCAACAAGAGAAATAACAGAGCTCCGTGCCTTTAAGGTAAGAGCCAACAGCTCCTGTTCTTGCTTCGATAAAACCCAAGCTCCATTCCCGATGCTATATATCCCCAACACTCGTACCCCCACCCCCCTGACACACACACACACACACACACACACACCTACGCGCCTCGTCGATAAAATTATACATACATACGTCATTGCCAAATGTGTGCAACTTGATGTACAAACGCGCACGCGTGTGTGTGTATTTTCTCCTCGCTAATTGGAAGCAATGTCAAAGCGAAAAATCGATCCACCCACGAAATTGGCTGGCAAACGAGCGGGACGTAGCGCGAGCGAGCGCAGCCTCTCGGATCCGCGAACGCCGGAATAAATAAATTAATGCACCGGGTGCATATCGAAAGTTTCCGTTTCTCCCTTCGCATCTTTTATCTCCCTTCGTATGTTCGCTTCCTCCTACCATTCTCTTAAGGAGTAAGGCCACTGTAAATTTTTTGAAAAATCGATTTTTTTTATTGGCTTAAAAAATAGTTTAAACCCTCTAGTTTAAAAATAGTTTAAATCCTTTTAACTTCTTCTTTAAATTTTTTCCAATAAAAAACTATTCGCAAAACTTTAAACGCGTTTTTCTCGAAACATGGTTTTTCAAAATGGCACGCAGCATAACTCGAACAATTTTCATTTTTTTTACTTGAAATTTTAACCAGATGTGAACATTTACATTATCTTGAGAATGTCGATCGGAATTTTCAAGAACTTTATTTATTGATTTTTTATTAACCAAAAACTTGCCGTTTTTTTCGTCAGAAATCAATTTTTTTTTTCAAACGCACGCCAAATCCACAAAAATTGATACCTTTTAAAATCCGATCGACATTCTCTAGCTATAGCCCTCTAGATTAATGGTTTTTTTTTGTTCTAGATTCAAAAGTGCACCAGTGGTGCTGCGTGCCGCGGAGCCCTGGAAGCAAAACATGTCCCGGGAAGATAGCTGTGGAACCGCCATTTTGTTTTTTTTTTACTGTAAAAAAATTTTATAATAAAGTTTAATGTATGCCCGATAACACCATTAAAAGTTTTTTTTTCAAATACCTTCAATTTCGGGAGCAAAAAATTAGTGAAAAAACCTTTTTTTTTGGGCCGTTACAGTGGCCTTACTCCTTAAGCTTCTTTTCTTCGGGGCACGAGCTAAATTCGCACGATCTTTTATATATGTATATATATATATATATATGTGTGTGTGTGTGTGTGTGTGTATGACCCGAGGGTGGTTTTAAATCAGAAGGGCGTAGCCGGAGTGTATGCACACGAACTTGGCCCTTTTCCAACACTAGGCGTCTAATATATACATACACGCATATATATATATATATATATATATATACCTAAGTTTGGAGTGAATCTCGTGCGAGCTAAGACTCTTTCGGTGTTGGGTACGCACCCTCGCGAAGTGTACAAACGAAGCTCGGCTAACGAGAGGAAGAAGGATAGGATTAGTTACTCGACGGTAATAAGCCTTCTCGTGAGCTTGTGAGCCAGACGGGGCGGGGAGGGAGAGAGAGAGAGAGAGAGAGAGAGAGAGAGAGAGAGAGAGAGAGAGAGAGAGAGAGAGAGAGAGAGAGAGAGAGAGAGGTAGGAAAGCGTCGCACCGGCGTATCGCGAATACGACAAGGATAGTCGTTCTATGAGAAGAGACGCAGAGAAAAACGAGAGGTAGAGATGAAGGTCTAAAGTAGATTCGTGCCGAGAGCACTCGCGTATATAATGACGTGCGAGAAGAACGAAGAGACGATTCAGAGATAGGTCACGTGCGCGAGAGAGAAGAAAATTGCACGAGAGAGTAAGAGAGAACGAGCGAGGGAGAGAGACAGATACGTGTATATGTGGGGTGATAGTCGGCGAGAAGCGAAAACAAGAAGAGAACGCGCGACGAGGAAGAAACAAGAGTAGCACGAGACCCGCGAGAAGGAGGAGAACGAGGAAGGAGGTAGAATAAGAACAAGAAGAGTAAGTGGAGGTAGGGGAACGTCGAGTGTCGGCACCTCGCCGCCAGAACGGACCACACACGTCGTTTAGGGGTTCTCAATCCCGCGCACTTCGTCTCACCTGCCTCTTCGAAGTTAGCCCAACTTTTCGATCGAAAAGTTCGATTTTTGCTCCGCGCAAACAAAAAACTGGCGAT
Organism: Ophion obscuratus; assembly: GCA_964007375.1. NCBI lineage: Eukaryota > Metazoa > Arthropoda > Insecta > Hymenoptera > Ichneumonidae > Ophion > Ophion obscuratus. The sequence goes on from OZ023319.1 coordinate 10,498,334, forward strand.
GAATTAATTAGGGTACTTGATTGAATTAAAATTGGGGGATATTCTTAACGGGCTACGTCTATCTAGGTGGGTCAAAGAATGGCATTTTCCGAAAATATTTTTATTCCTTAGTATCACCTTTTAGCTATATTCTCTGAAAATTTCATTGAAATGTTCCGAAAATTGAATGAGCTACAGCTTTTCACAGTCGGCCGGGCGAGCGGTAGCAGCACCGTACTTCAAACGTTCAATGGGTTGTTCTTGAAATATTGGTTTCAATGTCGGTGGACATGATATCTCGAGAACCACTTGATGGATTATTTCCAAATTTACAGGAGACACGATGAGAAACATTGAAAGGTCTTTGACGATCTCACTTTTTCAAAACCGACCTTCATTTCTTAAGGGGTAAGGCCACTGTAACGGCCCAAAAAAAAAAGGTTTTTTCACTAATTTTTTGCTCCCGAAATTGAAGGTATTTGAAAAAAAACTTTTAATGGTGTTATCGGGCATACATTAAACTTTATTATAAAATTTTTTTACAGTAAAAAAAAAAACAAAATGGCGGTTCCACAGCTATCTTCCCGGGACATGTTTTGCTTCCAGGGCTCCGCGGCACGCAGCACCACTGGTGCACTTTTGAATCTAGAACAAAAAAAAACCATTAATCTAGAGGGCTATAGCTAGAGAATGTCGATCGGATTTTAAAAAGTATCAATTTTTGTGGATTTGGCGTGCGTTTGAAAAAAAAAATTGATTTTTGACGAAAAAAACGGCAAGTTTTTTGTTAATAAAAAATCAATAAATAAAGTTCTTGAAAATTCCGATCGACATTCTCAAGATAATGTAAATGTTCACATCTGGTTAAAATTTCAAGTAAAAAAAATGAAAATTGTTCGAGTTATGCTGCGTGCCATTTTGAAAAACCATGTTTCGAGAAAAACGCGTTTAAAGTTTTGCGAATAGTTTTTTATTGGAAAAAATTAAAAAAAGAAGTTAACAGGACCTTTTTTTTCTTATTCTAGAGGGTTTAAACTATTTTTTAAGCCAATAAAAAAAAATCGATTTTTCAAAAAATTTACAGTGGCCTTAATAGTTATGTAAAAATGACGACTTTTTTCATAGATTTTGTATGCATAAGTTTCAATTCGTCACCAGGTTTGATTTCGTTTCGTTTGATTTTTCGATTTCAGATGGACCGTCTAAGCTGTAGAGTGTCCACTGGAAAACGTTGTGAAAAAAATTTCATCATTTGCCGGCGGCCATGTTTTTGTGGGTTTTATTTATTTTTGGTGATTTTTTTAAAGGCTCTCGATATACACTATCGGTCAAAAGTTTTCGGACACTTCAGATAATTGCAAAACTTTCTTTTGCAATATATTACTTAAAAAAAAATTATATCACAAGAATATAATTCTCTATATAGAGCTATATAGTATCTTGGTAAAATGAAAAATGAATTGTATTATATTATTGTAACATTATTTGGCAATTATCCATTAATCGATAGTTTTGCAATTATCTGAAGTGACCGAATACGTTTCACCAAAAATTGGTGAAAAAGCATTTCTTTTTCATCAACCGTATGCCAGAAAAAAAATCGGAATTTTGCCATTTGTTTCCGGTGTCTAAGACGTAGCCGCTCAATTTCAGGCAAATTCGATAATCGAAATCGACCCACAGCTAGCAGTTCCAAAATCGACAATTCTGATTGCCATCGTGCTGGATGCGAAATCATTTCGTCTCGGAATATTCCCGATTGGGACATTCGCGTCATTCCACCATTGGTAAATCAGTAGGAAATTCGCTTTTGCACGTAGCAATAATTCAACCCGAGGCTGGGTTAGAACTCGCGACGCTGCGCGGGAATAGAAGACTCGTTTTGAATTATGCTCTATCCAGTTATTATTTTTTGAATATTCGGATAAATTATCGTCATTGCGGGAACTCCTGCTGGATAGCAAAAATCCATGGTTGATTCGATCGTCGAAGTTGCTTTTTTTTCCGTGTATTCTTTCGTTCGAGCAATTTATGGATGCTGGTATCAGAATGTTATAAATCATACACGGTTTAGGAAGAATTCGCTTGTATCACGTGACTCCCGCTGGATTCAGGATGTACGAGAGTTTTATTTAACGAAACCAGGAAAAACTTGGTCGGATGTTTCGAGAATGCGGGGGGAGGGCGCGGTGAGATATCGAGAGATCTGATCTTCGCGCGAGCTCTCAGAGACAGAGTCCCAAGAGTCTCGGATGTGGATGTGATCCTCTCGCTTGCTCCTGCTCGATCTTTGGGGACCCTCGGACTATACGTGCCGTGAGAGCTACCCGCTCGCGGTTGGCCCTCCGCGATATAACTAACGTTAATTGCCCATTTGTCTCTCGGGCGGGGAGAGCTTCGCCAAAAACTCCTTCTGTTCTACGCGCGCGAGCCCGCATCACCAAACAACCAAAACTTTAACACACTCCGTCGTCCCGAGAAGGATCCTCTTATGGTGGCTGCTTGCGTTCTTGAATTATACCGCGGGAACGTTCTTCTCTCTCTCTCCCTCCCTCCCTCCTCTCTCTCTCTCTCTCCCCCCTCTCTCTCCCCCCTCTCTCTCCCCCCCTTCTCTCACCCCCACTCTCTCTCTCTCTCTCTCTCTCTCTCTCTCTCTCTCTCTCTCTCTCTCTCTCTCTCTCTCTCTCTCTCTCTCTCTCTCTCTCTCTCTCTCTCTCTCTCTCTCTCTCTCTCTCTCTCTCTCTCTCTCTCTCTCTCTCTCTCTCTCTCTCTCTCTCTCTCTCTCTCTCTCTCTCTCTCTCTCTCTCTCTCTCTCTCTCTCTCTCTCTCTCTCTCTCTCTCTCTCTCTCTCTCTCTCTCTCTCTCTCTCTCTCTCTCTCTCTCTCTCTCTCTCACGCGCGCGCCACCGTTTGCGACCAACTCGCATAACTCGCGAATAAGAAACTCATCCTCTATGTTGGATTGTGCCGCGAGGTTTTCGACCATATGGTATAATACACTGGAGAAACGTATATCTCGTGTGCGACCGTGTCGCGCCGAACTGAATAGTCAATGACGGAGGCCTTCCTATCGTCTGGAATTGCCATCGGGACGGCAAAAAATTTAATTAAGACGAAAATTTCCCAAACCCGTAAACAAAGGGAAAAACGAAATTGCGGAGACGATGAGAAGCGCGAGCAGGAAGACTAGAGGTAAGGAGTACGAACGCCGTGTCGTCGAAACGTCCGCAAAAGTGAGGACGAGAAGGGCGGCGCTGCTCTCCTACCGCACCGAAGTAAAGTCAGCAACAAACCAGTGCCGTACGATACGCTCCCTCATATGGAGCGATAATTTGATCAAATGAATTGTATAGGCCGTGCCGTACAATGTGCAAAAAGCACCCTTTGCCATTTCATATGGAACGATCATTTCATCAAATTAGTTGTACAACCAGTTGGTGAACGCAATTTCTATATAGATAGACAGAATTCTTATATATAGATTGTTTTGGAGAATACCGAAATACGGAAATTAAATCAGTTTTTTTGTTGCGGAAGGGGTAACAAACAAAATTTATTTATAGACACAAGGAAATTCATCAGAAATTTGCATCCAGACAAAAAATGTACAGATTATCACCATATTTACATATTATGATACGCTGTACAGATAAAGAATGTTAACGAAAAAACGGAAATAAAGTCAGTTTTTTTCCTCGCGGAAACCGTAACAAACAAAATTTATTTATAGACACAAGAAAATTCATGAGAAATTTTAATCCAGACAAAATTTTTTCAAATTCTCACATCTCATATTTACACATTATGATACGCTGTACAGATAAAGAATAACAACGAAATACAGATATTGAGTCAATGTTTTTTTTTTTTTTTTTTTTCGTTGCGGAAGCAGCAAAAACATAGACACAAGAAAATTCATAAGAATTTTGAATTCAAACAAAAGATTTACAAATTATCACACATCATATTTGCACATTATGACACGCTGCACAGATAAATCGATGTTACAATTTTGATTTTTTCCTATTGTCTTTCGTTTTAATTTTCCTTGCGTGATTATTTTCGTTGAACGATCTCGCTAGAAAATGTCCTCTCATGACGAGATAATAGTTTATCACTCTCTTCGTGAGCTCTTCGTTGTGTGCTTGGCATCCCACGTACTCTAAATTTTTCATGTCCGAAACTTTGTCGAGAACTTGATAGAGAGTGTTGATTTTAACGGCGGTTCTCGATCGATCGCTGCATCCAAGTTTCTCTCGCGCTCGGGCACTGAAAGCAACAATTCAAACAATATTATAAGCTTTTACTTAACTTGAACTTCTATGACAATGGCAAATTGATATTTCATCCACTCACCCACTCACTTCCCATTTTCACGCCTCGAAAATAAACATTTTGTTTATTTTCGAGACATGAGACAAAACGTGCAATGTACGAAAAAAAATCCATATATTGCACGTTTTGTCTAATCGACGGGACACTTGCTCCATATCTCGCGTTTGTGATAATTTTTATTTCACTCGGTACGATAATGGTACGATAAAACGAAATCATTCTTTTTATGAATGTAAGTACTATTTTTCTTACCTACGGTTGATTGTTTTCGCCGCAGATCACTAAATATATTTTATACCGAGACAATTATTTTTTTTTACATCTAACACAATTCGAAAAATTGGTTAGCCCGAACGCGCTTTATGCCAACACGGACGACGAGCGGGAATCATCGATGACACATGACGTCGGTTGTGTTCTTGTCGCTTAGTTCACTTCGGTGCGGCCATGCACTAGCGACACACGCCGTGAAAACACTAACTACTAAAATCCACAGTTTCACGGACGCTTTTGGATCGGGCTCGCCACAGGCGTTCGTACTCCTTACCTCTAATTTTCCTGAGCGCGAGGGTAGCTTTCGTATTTTAAGGTATTCCTTTCACGAACCCAAATATTTTACACTTAACTGATTTTCGTCTATAATGAAGTAAAAATACATCCCAGTATACTGGTAAAATTTCAAGCCAAGTTACCGAACCTTTAACGAAAAATTACGGCCCTAAAAATCGTCTCACTTATACGGCGCTTTATGGACATGTCACGCTGGCCACGTGTCTTTCTAATAATTTATACACTAAATAACTCTAGATGCCTAATACAAACTGCTCACAGGTGTAAAAAAGTCTAAAGATTCCGTAACAACAATAAAAACAGAGGGTCACCGAACGTTTAAAGAAAATATTAATGTTAAAACTTGGAAAAGTGTGGTTAGCAGAAGAATTTTTGTAGCCGTGACGTTTCAAATAAATGTAAAAATGTCTCAATCTACTAAATTTGCGCGAATTTTGTCATTCTAGTTTATCGTTGTGTATAATAATCCATTATAACTTGTTTTTTTTATTAAGCGCAATTGTAATTTACCGACGATTCAGAAGGCCCTGCTTATGCCCCCACAAAATACGGCCCTCCGCGAAAGGAATACCTTAAGCTCGTTACGGCCCAACTCGGAGTATCGATTTGCTGAAAAAAGGCTTTTCAAACTCAACCTTTGGCTTATTCGGACGCTTTTGAAAGCTTTCATCGGGTGCTGCCGCTTCGAGGTGGAAATGGAAAAGTGAGTGTGGAAATTTGGTGGGGAGGCCCCAGATCCACCATATCTCTATAGGGATTTAGCAGGGACGACGCACGATAGGGACGCACATTTGGATCCAAGTGGATTTTGAGCTATTTCCCGGTCGACGTAATTTGAGAATTTTTATTTAAAATTATCAACCGGAATTTGTTGGAGCTCCCAAGAAGCAGGTACGTGTGTGGCGATATTGCGTCGAATTGCGGTAAAATAAATCCCTTTTAAAAGCTCTCAAAAAGTAAAAAAGAACGCGAAGTAATAAAAAATCCTACCGTAAACATTATCGCTTGTTTTACCATATTAAAAATTAGAACTTATCTAAGAAAAATTATTTCATTTTATATTTTTTCATTCAAATGGACAAAAAGAGTGAAATAACTTTTTATAAATCAGTTAATGAAAATTACTAGAAATGTTGTAAACAAAATTGGTAAACCTCAATTGGTCAGCCTCGATAATAATTGTCTAAATATTTGATTTTGATCTATACAATCATATCACTATTGTAACAAGAAATTGGTATCACTATTATAGAAAAGCACAACTTAAGTGTCACACAAGTGCATCAAAGTGTAGTAGAATAAATAACAAACGATAATTACAGTGGTTTTTCAGTGATGCGATTCAATTCGATTTTTAAGATATACTTTGTCAAGCGATTTATACTCTTTTAAGATACCATTTATACTTTTTTAAGATCTACTCGTTTTGTATATCTGTATATATTGTTTAGAAACATTTAGTGTACAGAATGCGATGGGATATCCATCAAGAATAGTACCGGATTCTGTTCGATAATCGGGGAATCCTTTAAGATTCAAATTGGATTCGTACATTGGATTCCAATGGGCAATCCCGATTATCATTCAACGTACGAGCGTGACGTTTTAGTATAGGGACCCAATGCCATGACCCATTGGATGCCTATCAGGAAGTGGGGACAAGTATGCGAATCCGATTGGATCCCTACGACAATTTCCGCATCGGATGAGGTCGTTCCGGCTGATCCCTCGAATGCACGCATCCAGGTTTAAGGAATTACACGCAGTCAGGAGGCCCAAAAAGATCGGTTTTTCAAGGATTTTTCTTGACAAGACCTTTAAATATATTATCGTAAAAATTTGTACACATATAATGGTAACTTTTAACTGTATCTTAATATTTTTGATTTGTAAAAATAATTATTTTGAAAGCTGCTATAGCTGATCTCCGGGAGCACCTCTAAAAAAAGCGTTTTGCGGTGAGTACGATATCTCTGGACTGGATCATCTAAAATGAAAAACCCAAAAATATTTCGTTAATATAATAGATTATCTTGTAATTGTTCGAAGGAATAGGCAAAATAATAATTGTTGACAAAATGGTGGTTTAAAAATAAATCGATTTTTGACAAAAATGTAGGCCTTAAGTTTCCGAGAAATCTTGCTCACCGACATTAAAACACACAGTTTTGAGAAAAACGCGTTTAAAGTTTAAAAATCACTTTCGAACGCTCTGCCACGTCATTACAAATGTGCGTGTAACTTCGAGAGTATTCGCCGGACTGACAAGAAATTTTCTGTGTGTACTTAAATATATGTACAATGGGAAAACGAAATTTTAATCGATTTTTCGAAAATGTTAACTGTGTATAGTCCCTTAAGGAGTAAGGCCACTGTAACGGCCCAAAAAAAAAAGGTTTTTTCACTAATTTTTTGCTCCCGAAATTGAAGGTATTTGAAAAAAAACTTTTAATGGTGTTATCGGGCATACATTAAACTTTATTATAAAATTTTTTTACAGTAAAAAAAAAACAAAATGGCGGTTCCACAGCTATCTTCCCGGGACATGTTTTGCTTCCAGGGCTCCGCGGCACGCAGCACCACTGGTGCACTTTTGAATCTAGAACAAAAAAAAAACCATTAATCTAGAGGGCTATAGCTAGAGAATGTCGATCGGATTTTAAAAAGTATCAATTTTTGAGGATTTGGCGTGCGTTTGAAAAAAAAAATTGATTTTTGACGAAAAAAACGGCAAGTTTTTTGTTAATAAAAAATCAATAAATAAAGTTCTTGAAAATTCCGATCGACATTCTCAAGATAATGTAAATGTTCACATCTGGTTAAAATTTCAAGTAAAAAAAATGAAAATTGTTCGAGTTATGCTGCGTGCCATTTTGAAAAACCATGTTTCGAGAAAAACGCGTTTAAAGTTTTGCGAATAGTTTTTTATTGGAAAAAATTTAAAAAAGAAGTTAAAAGGATTTAAACTATTTTTAAACTAGAGGGTTTAAACTATTTTTTAAGCCAATAAAAAAAAATCGATTTTTCAAAAAATTTACAGTGGCCTTACCCCTTAACATTTTTTATTTGTAAAAATAATTATTTTGAAAGCTGCTATAGCTGATCTCCGGGAGCACCTCTAAAAAAGGCGTCTTGCGGTGAGCACGATATCTCTGGACTGGATCATCTAAAATGAAAAACCCAAAAATATTTCGTTAACATAATAGATTATCTTGTAATTGATGGAAGGAATAAGCAAAATAATAATTGTTGACAAAATGGTAGTTTAAAAATAAATCGATTTTTGACAAAAATGTAGGCCTTAAGTTTCCGAGAAATCTTGCTCACCGACTTTAAAACACAAACAGTTTCGAGAAAAACGCGTTTAAAGTTTAAAAATCACTTTCGAACGCTCTGCCACGTCATTACAAATGTGAGTGTAACTTCGAGAGTATTCGCCGGACTGAAAAGAAATTTTCTGTGTGTACTTAAATATATGTACAATGGGAAAACGAAATTTTAATCCATTTTTCGAAAATGTTAACTGTGTATAGTCCCTTAATGATATCCAGTATTCGTTCTCGCCCCTTAATTCGGATGCCTTTTTTACCCCGCGACTGTTCCATATGGAGGAACACACGGTGCATGGAGAAACGAAGGGGAAGGAAATGTTCCAGTCGCAGGGAGAAATCTATGAAGGAACAGCATCAGTCTCGTCTCTAAAGATGCCTCGGTTCGTGTTTACCTGCGGCAAATGTGTTTCCGGCCTCGGATTCGTTCCGCAATCCTCGAGCAAAAACGCGAATTCTGTGACCCGACTGTGAGCAATAGAGCGAGGGAAAAAGGGAAAAGTATGTGTTTTCGTGAAAATTCGTTCCACGGTTTGAGCTCGCCTGACGCACGGCAGGACGATTCCAGGATAATATATCTAGAGATGTACACAGGTATATGTTTGTGTGCTGAAGCCCCACAGCGTGCGCCCCTTTTGCTTCAGTGGCGTGAAACCGAGGTCTCGACCCTGACCCACTCCGCTCCTCGATTTGGCAGGTTTGCGAGAACGAGAAAGGGGACCTTCTCCCGACGAGCGAGAGAAGGATCCCGAAGGAGTTAAGGGTAACACTGCGCTACGCCTAGTTGTCCGGCGATCCAGCGCTCGGACGATTCGACTCGGCGTTTCGGGTAATCGCCAAATCCCGTTTGCCTCGGAGTCGTCTCGGTCTCAGCTCTTCCCTCTCCCCTGCGCGCATACGGGGGCATCCTTTGATTTCTCTGACTCTTCGTGTTTTGACCGCTCCTTAGTGTCCCATCGCCTCCTCGGCTCGGATACGCTCGGATCTTCAATGTATTTTTCCTCTAACGACCTCGCTCTCCGTGTTTGTATTTTTTCGAGTCACGCCTCAACGCGAACCTGACATCCGGCGTCAAAACAGATCAAGCTGACAAAATCTTCGCTCGGCTGAAATGTGGCTCCGTACGAAGCTGGAGGTCAGCCGATTTTTTGCCGATCCTCGAGCTGCATCACTTGAAAAACAAATGTGTTGTTTTTACACACTTTAGGTGTGGAAATGGCTGTGGACACTTTTTACACGTTTTAACGTGTGTGAAAAATAACACGGATAGATGCGTTGAAACAATACACTTACGTGTGCTATTTTCTTACACACGTGAAAACGTGTAAAAAGTGTCTAAAGTGTTTACACACTCAAAGTGTGTAAAAACAACACACTTATTTTTGAAGTACTGTATATACGTGGGATGCGTGGGAATAATCAATTGAATAACAAAAGCTTTTTATCGTTAAAATATATGCATTTATTGAACTGAACTCAACAGTACTTATATATTACTCTGTAGTATGTATGAGATGTCGCTGAAGATTCCATGCAGCTAAGGTAAATGTCCCAATTATTGAACACTATCTTGTATTTTTAATATTTCTCATTCACCTGCATGTATTTACTTATTTATAAAAAATCCATTACATATATGGAACTTTTAGCTATCGAAATGTTACCTTACTTGTGCAAAAAAAGCTTTAATTAATAGAGAAAAAAATTATTTAATCAGCAACGGTGACCTGATTTGACGTCTCGTGGTAACTGCTTATCGTTTTTGCTAAGACGCGCCGCTTCATGCGCAAGGGCGTACAAAATTAAAAAACTGTCGCATCTCAAAAAGTAAAGGCGTTTCAGGTTCCTCGGAAAATTTCTTACAAATAACAATTAAAAAGAGAATTCAATTAATTATTTCTTAAAAAATACGGTGTTCGATCATTGGGACATAGAAAATGCAGTGTATCCCAATTATTGAACACTCGAATTCTCCAAGATGGCGTCATCAAACCCATCAAAACATCGAGATAGTTAACGTATGACAGATCGTGTGAATCGGATTTATTCAAACAAAAACCTGTAAGTTCCTGAATAAACTTAACTTTATTCTTTTAATAATGACTCTAAGATCGTCAATTATATTTTTTATTCGTATTTTCGTGCAATAAACATAAAAAGAAAAGTAAAAGGAGAATCTAACCTAAATGTAACCTAAAAATACGAATGTAATGTTCAATATTTTTTGCTCTCCGATATTTCAGGGAGCCATGCTGCGACAAAATCAAATAAAAACAGAACATGAAAACGAGGAAGCTGAAAATAAAAATAAAATAAAGTTCGAGTTGAAAAGCAAAAATAAACCAAATGCGAATGAACCAAAAACCTGTCAAAAGAGACTAAATATATATTTTTGTATTTTTACATGATTAATAAAAGATTATTTGAGTGTTTGATTTTGCTTTTATTTCGTAATATTGTACCCAAAATAATGTTTTCAGAACGGAAAAAGAATTTTCGAGAGTGTTCAATAACTGGGACATGCCTGTTCAATATTAGGGACATACTCACTTCCAGTGTTCAATAATTGGGACATTTGCATGCTTCACATTGTTATTCCTTTTTTTTTCATTTTAAATCATTTAAAAATAACTTGAAGGTTGATTTTTCGAAAGTAAAAATATCAAAGTATCATTTGAACATGAAAGCGATGGTTTTTTCTTGATTTTATATTTTTTTCTCACCGAATTCAATCCCCCAGATCCTTAGCTCTCTTTGCAGTGTATGGTTGTATTTGTAAATATTTTTGTATTCGGCAACTGAGTTCGCGATGGCAAACAGTTGGCTCTCTCGAACGGCATATCGTACGGACTTGCGCAACCTCACATGCTGACGGACTCAGCGGTTGGTGTGATTCTTACCGTGCGAACAATGAGATGTTTTCGCATTGGAAAGTCCGCATGCAGAAGAGCTTCAAAAGTCAGACGTCTGCGGACGGGGTTTCCGTGGACGGTCTGACTTTTAAATCCGGATGATCCAGCGCAGGATAAACAGAAGTTTTGCGGTCGGGAATGTGCAGCAGCGGGAAATCGCGAATCAAGATGAGATAGAAGGTTGGCGGCGTGTACGTAAACGCAGCAGTGATCGGTAAAGGGATGCGCGCGCGTTAAACCGAAAAAGACGAAAGGTACCCTGACTTTTTCAGCCGGATTATCCAGCGCAGAATAAATAGTGGCCGGTGAATTTTGGGGCAACGAACCGTCTGTCCTAAGCGGAGATTAGCTCCGCGGCTCTGTCAAAATGCACATTTTCACTGTGCGACGTCAACCTGTCAAACGCTACCGAGTTTCGGATTACTTTGAAAACTTTGGTTGGTTATCCTGAAATCTAGGAATAACAACTGTACGATCGAGTGACTTTGGCACATCAGAGATGCCGTCACTCATTGATCGCATAGTTTTCGGAGACTGGTACGTTTCTATTTGCGATCTAGCGAATGATAACTGCGATTAGTGGCATCAGAGGTCATCTCGTTCCTTCGTTCATTTAATTTAAATTAAATATTTGTTTGACATTGCAATGAAAAATATGATGAGTTGGTCGTTTCCGAAGCAACAGCGAACTTCTCTCTTCGTACTGCGTGTCAGGCCTTCACTTTTCACCCTGATCAGGCCTTGATTGTTTACGTGTTGTTGAGGAATCGGCTTCGATTCGGCCAGTGAGATTTCCAAGGTCGTGATGGAAAAAAAAGGGTTTTTCTGTTACGTTTCGATCCTTGGTTCGGATCCTCTTCAGAAATTTTATTTGTTCTGAGTATTGTCGATATTTCCAGTTTTCTTTGGTTTGTGCTTGGAGAATGATAAGCATAGACAGTATGTGTGTTGATAAAATACTGTCTCGTGAAGGTGAATCGGAGGATTGATTCAGAAAATTTATTTCAATCGATTGAATTTTTTTTTTTTTTTATTGTTTACCCTCATCAGGCCTAGATTTTTTATCCTGATCAGTCCGAAATCAGAAAAAGTGTAACAAAAATGATCAGGGCCCAGGGCAAAAAAAAACAGGATGCCCGATCAGGTCATCTTTGTAGTCGGAGCAGGATTTCTACTCGGGCCTCTGGCATTCTCCGTCGTCAAGATTGTCCTGCGGAAATATGTCAAGGCCACATCCACAAGAGCCCAATGGGATGACTTTTTGACGTCTCAGTCACGGAAAATCTGATTATCTCCGCGGGATAACGTCGGGACACCCCCTGGTCAGTTTGGCGCTTGTGTATCTCCAGTGTTCCGTGTACTGTCCTCGTGCTGGTGTCTTGCCTCGTCCCTTGGGCTGGCTGGTCCCCAGAGCGCGCGGCCATAGCGGAGTCACCTACTCGGTTGCCTGCTACTCTTCGCTACCTGCGCCCATACCCCCGGAATCCGCCGATTTTGCTACCTGTGCGAATCCTGCGAGCTTCGCACACACACATATACTTACCACTCCCGCGTGACTCGTTGTCTTTCCTTAGGGAACGGCGGAATTCTTCGACAGCCAACGAATGTTGGAAAAAAAACAGTGAGCCGGGAACGCATGTTGATTTTCCAACCAATATCACAGACGCGGAGGTGAAATTATAGCGAAGAGGATTCGAAGGTTGACGGTACGAATCCTAGAGAAAGTTTCTCGCGCCGAGGCCGAAGCTGCCGGAAAAAAGGAAGAAGTTTCTGGCAAATATTTCGAAGCGGGTGGCTGCGGAGAAAAACAGACCGGGCTGTCTAGACCCCCATCGAGCCAATTGGTCACATAGTGTAGAACGAGGGCCCCCTGCTGCCTGCGAATATAAACAAGCCGTTCTTTTTCGACTTCACTGGTCGACTGGTGGTAGCGTATACGCATGTACCAGTAGAATTCCAAGGGTGAGCCTCCACCGCAACGGACAATGGCGACAAGGATGCGGCCTTTGTGCTAGCTCCGTAGTGGTCTTCTGTTCACAGGAACAAAGTCTACCTGTCTCGTTGGATCCGTTGGAAATGAAGGGGTTTGTGAATATGCATCGTCATTTTTTCCGCTAATGTTGAAATCTAGATTCCACGTCCAATCATGGGGAGCGGATGATTGTTCAAGGTAATCCTATCACCAGGCTTCAATAGGATTTTCATTTTTTTACGTGCTTCACGAAATATATTGATAATCGTAAAATCGTAATCTGTAAAATTTCAGGGTCGGTTGTCGACCTGACTACAGAGAAAATAAAATAAAATTGCGTATTTTTGTGAAGGAATTCCGAGGCGACATAGAAAAACCCAATTTCCGGTGGCTATAAAAGTGCATATAATAGTGGGAAGTGCAGATTCTTAAAAATAATCCGATTTACATACTTAAAACTTGTATCAATCCAATGCTCTCAGAAAAAATTACGCTTGTTGACCTAATTTTTGTGTAATATCAAGTTTAATTTGAACTTCCGGTATTGGATTTATTAGTACTTGCTACGATAAAGAGACGTGACAGCAAGGCAACTGTAGTCCTAACCTCATCTTACTCATTCGACTTTCCACACATATTTCATTTTTAACCGACATATTTCGCCGACACTGATTTTCCACGCTTTTCGCCAGTCGTGGCCCGAATACGATGCTTTATATTTCCCGCACCTGATATTGTTCTGACAGATCGACGTTGAAAAGTATGGAGGTCAAGGGTCTCTACCAGTGTGAAAGCTTAAAATTTGGGTGATCATCGGAATTTTTTTGGAAGAAAAGTACTCAATTAAATGTTTCGAAAAATTAAGAATATATTTGGCTATATTTGACCTATATTACATAATTTTTTCATCGGAAAATATTAAGATCCAAGCGACTTATGCGCTGCCTTCGGAGGCGCCAAAAAAGTTCCTCCACTGCTGACATGATTCCGGCCGATTGAGTAGCTGAAACCGAAAAAAGAAAGAATGTCGTTAAACTGGAAGGTATTTCCTGTACAATGACGTAGGATTTTGAAAAAATATCAAAATCGAACAAAATGGCGTAGTTATGAAAAAAAGTCTGTTTTGAGAAGAGTATGTGGCTTCCGGATGGTCTGTTTTCTTGCCTATAGAAAGTCTGTTTTCTTGCCTATAAAATGGTCGTTTTTTTTCAATGCCAAATCGTCAATTTTCAACCAATCAAAAATATCCTACGTCATCGTAGACTAAATATATTCAAGAGTACTCAGTTCAAATTTCAAGTCAATCGGATAATTGCTCTTTCAGTTGCAATGTCAGCAAATTTGAAAAAGCTCATTTCGAGATAAACGCTTTTAAAGATTTAACTATCGATTTTTGCAAGATAAAATGATATTGATATAAATGATATAAATAATAATGATATTCTTGAAAGTATAAACTGTCGAAAGAGGCAAAAAAATCGATTTTTTTTAAGTGTCACAGTAGTATAGCCCCTTAAACTCGCCTGGTTGAGTAAAATAAGACGGAGACAGAACCAATATGGCCAAATATCAAACCTAGAAATACTGCCCAAATCGTTGGAATAACGATTTTTCATTTTCCTAATTAAATGTGAACATTCGTTAAACAGTTTACACATGGAAAATTTTATTTATTACAAATTATTGTTTTGCACATGTTAAAAATAAAAATTGTCCAAGTCTCAAGTATGATCAGTGGTATGGCTAGTGTGAAGCGATAGGATTACCATCTTCGCGGTGAAGGATCGGCAGTGAATTGCCACATCTACCATGCCAATGTCAAGCATGAGAAATGCTCTCAGAGTCTTTCAGCCGTTACGGGATTCATATTTTTGTAACGAACTGCCGGAGAATGCTCCTCGAATACGATCGCAAGTGATCGCAGCCCTTGACGACTCGACCGTGCTGGAGGAATTCGAAGCTCGCAGCATCTCGGGGGCGTTCATTAATTTGACCCAAGAGGGCAAAGGTGCCCGGGTCGAATGTTTCTTTCGAAGATCAGGCCATAGAACTAAAAATACAATATGGAATGGCGCACTGATTTCACGCGTTCCACACCGTGACGAATGTTCCGCCAGCTTCGCAGGTAAAGCGATCCTTTCGTGGACCCGTGGAGGATAGTTATACGGTACACGTCTACCGTGCACAGTGTCACGGTAGGAGCCGCTCGGTTTTTCCGTTCAATTCGTTGATAACAATCCCCCGTTCCTTGGACAGAGGACGGAACGAATCGTGTTTTCGAAACACGAACGCCTCAGAGCGCTTGTGCGAGTTGGACGATCCGTGAAGATGACTTTGGGTGGTGAAGAAAATAGCTGTGTATACACAACAAGCATTGAGTCGAAGCCACCTGCCCGGGCGGTGGATACCTCGACGTTGCGACCCAAACAAACTCAAGCAACGCGACCGTGGAGAATCGTAGAGGCGAAAAACGAGCCCGTCGGCCTCGAGTCCAACACTTCGTGCCTTACCTTCGCTTCCAACCGTACTCCCGTTTATCTCCCTGGCCTAAGAGTCTCCTTTATCGTGAGCATTTACGTACGATCTCGAAGCCCTTAAATTAGGCTGACCCGCTTTCCAAGGGTTCAGCAGCGCGACCCGTCAACGAACACTTTCGGCCAATCGATCGCCGTGTACTTCGCCTGCTATCCGAGGCAAAGGCGGAAGTCAGGTATGCGAGGAAAGGGGAAAGTCGATGGGAACGGATACGCCGGATATGGGAGTCCCCACGAAACGCCGGGCTTTTGAAACGAGAGAAGAAGTCTCGCGGCGCACCAGTCCTGAAGTTCCAACGTTGGAGAAGATTCCCGACAGAAGCGGGTACTTGCTATTCTAATGGACGCGGAAGTCGTGCGGACTGCTATATACGCGTACGGTAAGCTTCGCTAACGAGCTTCCGTCGTACAGCAGCGAGAGGGATATAGAGAACCAGAGACGCGTCCCAAGCAGCGTTTCTCTTGGCGCGCTCAATGCCAAACGCAATGTCCCATTGCCCACACACTTATCAGCTCAAGGCGTACGTAGGTGCGTTGCATTAATCGAATCGCATTGATTAATGGAAGCCTATCGCGTCGTTCACCATCAAGGAAGAGCAGAACCCTCGCAGGATCATTCGCCGAGGAGACTACGGAGGCAGCATCGCGAAGTACGTCTCATTTCTTAACCTCCATGGTTGATGATGAGTTCCTTCAGGAGTCACCATCACAGCCATCGATAAATCGATTTTCATCAGCCTCTTTCGCCGGGAAGCCGCTATCGACGTGTACACACTCTTTGAGAGCACATCGGCAATAACTTCGTGCTTGCGTTGGGTTAAGCTCGTGAATGAAGGCAAGCGGGACGCCAAGGGTGCTGGGCTGCTGCGTACAGATATACACAGTAGACGCGATGTATAGAGAGATGAGCTTGGCTCGTTTATCACTTGGCCACCGATAAATCAGTAGTCGCGCGGGAATGCTTTGCGGTTCCCCATCGCGTTAGTGGGGCAGTTTGCTTAAGCGGAGGGACTCCTGCATCGTATACACCTAATATACTCTACGTATACACGTATCCGATAAAAGGAGGGCTGCGCGGAGCAAAAGAGACGGCATGATCTCCAGGGTGCGGTTATGCTGTACATATGAGGGTCTATTTATATGGATGTGTATGTTTCTTTACATACGCGGGGTATATGAACGAATAGGGTAGCCCCGAGCCGGGTGTACATTATCTCAGGAGCTGAGAAACCTCCAGCGTATCCATAAATACTCTTGTAACTACACATGTGCAGGGCTGTACAGCCGTGTCTGTATACGCATTGGAGGTTCCACCCGGGGGGAACCCCATACGAGTGGGTGTGGTCGCTGAGTGTTTATCAACTGGATTAGGGGAACAACGCAGCCTGGGGTGGTTGTTTCTCGCTCGGGGATGATGGGGAAAGAACATCCCCGAACAGCCGGCAAGGAATCCTGGACTAAGGGAGGAAATCCTCATCGCTGATGCACAATCCACTTTTCGCTTCATTACTCAATGCATACACATGTGCGTGGACAGAGGGGGGGGGGGGGGGGGGGATGACACGAGGGTTTTTGTCTGGCCGTGTTCGATGCCAATCAAACTAATTGGATGTACAAGCGTCGTCCAACGTGCATCATCGAGGAATACACACACGGGGCGCCCGCTGAGCTATAGCCAATAGTCGCCGATCATTCTCACTGGGTTAGACCATCAAGAGATCCCCGCGAGCGCACCTACTCGGGAGAAAGAGAGGGAAACGACGGCGATCGATCCGGACTTTGGCCCTCCGGCGAGGAGGGTGGCGATCAGACCACGCCCATATCTTCGCCTCGTTCCCTGCACTCGCCAGATACCGTCCTCAGCTGCTCCCAAGCTACCAAACTGTCCGACACGTCTTGATCCAATTCGCGATTGAACCGGCGCTACAAACTCCTCCACCGAATCAATATGGATCGCTCTACTTCTACGCGCAACTCGGATGACCTTCCGTCGAGGGCACGTCGATGTCTCTTTCTTCGGCAGTTGCTCGCCTTCGCTCTCCTTCACGCTTGAACGCCCGGAACGAGGAAAAGTCCCCCGCGGACGGGGGGAGCCGTTGGATGTAGCAGCCAGGGAGGGCTTAACGAATCGTGACGGAGTAGCTCGCGCGCAGATAGAACGACGTCGGGTGTCGGCCTGAACACGTTTCTGCGCCGCGCAAAGCGTTAGGAACCGCGATAAGATACGGATATGGGTGTACGCTTTTTGCTATTTTATCGCTCGAGTACCGGAGTTAACGAGAATGCTGCTGAGGATGCGAGAAAAAAAGTGGTGTTCGAGATGCGTGTAGCCTGTGGGAACTGTGCTACGGGTTGGATATACACACTCGCGCGTATTCCTCGCATGCTGTATCATCAAGGCGAGTCTCCCCTACCCTGGTAGACGCGGCTGCAGGGGACAAACGTGGGCGTGGCACGCGGAATACAGGTCCACGCCCACTATCCCCACTGAACTGCTCTATGGTGGGGCTAACTGGGACTGGATTGGCTACGGACCGGTTTCATGGGTGGAACTTTGTATTAATTATTCTAAATAAGTCGTCGCCCTGTGCCGGCTGATTATAGAGTTCCCAGTGCCATAAATAGATCCTTCGTTTGTCCAAAGTGTTCGCCACACGGGACTCGACGACCTGAGTGAGATGGAGAACGCGACGTGGCCGATTAGTTTACTTCTTCGAGCCTTGCCTGCTCCCAGCTTGATGCTCCGCTAGGCTCGAACGAAAGTAACAACAAAGACCCGACTGTTTCAGCGTCTCTTTTGCCAATACTGCGTCATAGAGGTGCTGTCGCCACGTGACCTGACTTGATCCCAGCCCTAGTCGAAATTTTCAGCCTATTTTGAAGACTTTTGATCCTATGTCAGCCTCACTTGAGTCTGTTTACTGCCAGAAGTCCTACTATGGGTCGCCACATGCTCTTCCTTTGCTGCTTACCTCCTGCATAGGTCCTTATACTCCTACCTAACCTAGCTGAAGTCGTTGCAGCTCCTCTTTTGATTGCGTTTGGACCTATCGCGCATTTGGCTGTTTCGACGAGGGTGGGGATGGTAGCATTCGAAAGAGCGGGTCTGATAGTTTTCAGTAACCGTCATGCGTTGGACTAGGTAGGACCGCGCGTTCGCCATAGAGGCCTACTTTTCCAATGTTCTTTCCATTATCTCCACCCAGCGAACCTTTCGCATTCGCTTCAAACTTGCCCCTGCAGCTCCAGCAACTCTCCAAAGTGGAAGCAATGGATCTTGGGTAGTTACAATATTTTTGATAGGAATTGCCCTCATGTATGCATGTATACGCGGATCCCTATAGCAGGCACGCATGCATACGTATAGGTACTAGGGTACGTGTGTTGGTGTATGCTTAGGCATGTATGTGAGTGTAATTGATTGTAATGCATGTAATTGAGTGTATGCGTGTATACGTGTGCCATTCAACGTCCTCCTTAGCGCCTGCAAGTGGAGAAAAGGGACATTTGTTCCCGTTCTAGGCGTTGAGTAGGATCTCATTTTATATTGAATGCGAAGCCACTTTACTGCCTTTATCTCCTACCACTGTGAGGATCTGGAGAAGCAAAATAGGCTGAAAATTTCGACTCGGGAGTCCACGATATCCTTCGGGGAGTTCGAACTTGTTCTCCATCGTTTTGCCTCTTTGCTCACTTTCGCGTTATTGAAAATCCACGCGGAAACTTATCCAGGCAGAAGAAGGAGTTTCGGTTTCATGGCATTCCACATTGGGATGCTGGCTTCGAGGATGGCGAATACCTTCGCCAAGCGTTATCGTCATTACGAATCGCGTGTATAACGAGAAGAGATTTTTGAATCGTAGCCGCGATGCTGCACGATTGGCGGTGGAGGAAGAAGTGAATTCCACCGTGAACCATAAGCTCCCTATATGCAGGAACAAGCGAAGGGACTTGTTTAAATTCAGTCCCACAATATCATTTGGCTCATAATGATATTCCTTCGTGGCCCGAAGAATTATGGCAACTTTCCAGCGGGTTTTGGTTGGGTTCTCCAAAACATTCGGTATTTTCGTGAATTCCCGGACGATTCCTGAGCATGTTATTACAGAAACGAGGAACGGAAGATTCCGGAGAGCCGCGCAAAAGGATTCTGCGCATACCGGGAGGGGGGTTCCCCCCTGCAGAGACTCAATATCAGAGTGCTTTGTGTACCTTCGATCTTGGCAGTTCAGAAGAAGTGGTTGAGAAACAGCTCTCTTCCCAGGGGGCTAGTTACGGACTTTTAAAACGCGATTCCCCATTCCGTTCGCTCGTGTACACACACACACATACACGAGTATGTAAACGTTGATACGTCCGTGTGTGAAAACGATGTATAACGTGTACATCTTTTTATTCGTTTTCGTTAGACTCAGCTCATAACAGCAGATCTTCGCGTCGGCAGGTCGAACGAGAATAACAAGGGGAAAGGGAGGCTCCGAGGAGAATTGAACGGCTGGAGATGGTCTGTTTATTTACGTGCTTCGGCTCCGACTATATACGTACAAGCGTTTTCCGTCGTTCCGTTGCACACCCATCGAATAGAGCGGTACGCGCGGCCAAACTTCGCGTATATCATTTCGACCCTCCGGGGCCCGTGGCCCGGCAAACTCGTTTCGGCTGGGGCCCTATCGTCTCCCCCCCCCCCTTCCCGTCATTGGGTCTTCTTCGGGCTTCCTTCGAATTCCAAAGGTTGATTCGCTGATGGGAAAGATTCGGGGCGTTACCGCAGCCTCGAGGAACGCTCTCTTTGTCTCTCTCGCTCTTTGTACCTTGTTCTCTCTCTCTCTCTCTCGCCACGGATAATATCCTTATTGATAAATTGACACGTACGATACGTGTTTAGTCATCCGTGGCCGCGTCTCTCATCTTCGCTCGTCTTCATCTCCACCCATACATATCGTTATTACAGTTGTACCTCGTGTGATGGATCACGCGGGGTTTTTTTTTCTTCTTCATTGGCTCATCAGTTACGGCTCTCTTCGATTGCCGCAACTTTTGGCTCGGGGAAGACTTTGAAAACAGTGAGGTCTCACTCTAACGTATCTTTGATACACCTCAGTTGGAAATTAATTCGCGCAGTCGCGCTTTCAAGACTCAGAAAATAATAAAAGTATTAACGTATTTGGAAAAAAAAATTGAATATTGGCTCGTTTTAAGAATAATTCATTTAATCGAAGTAACAAATACCGAAAATAATTAAATATTTCACTGCTTCGTCTGAATATTCCATCAACATCTGTCAATGAGGAATTTCGTCGATCCGACATTGAGATGAAACAGTGAAATATTGGATTATTTTGAGTATTTGTTCATTTGATGGGATAAATGATTTTCAAAATAAGGCAATATTCCATTTTTTTTTCAAAATATGTTCATATTTTTGCTATTTTCTGAGTCTCCAAGGGCGACCAACCTGGGCCTCGTCAGCGCAAGTTGTTTTTTCGCTTTAGTGGTGAGGCTACAGTAATGGGTATAAAATCAAGTGCGAATTAAAAATTTTCTTTTCGTATGAAAAAGTGATTCACTCATAAAATTAATTACACATCTATTTAGTATGAATATCAAGCTGTTAGAATTTTTTTGTTTCGATGTACAAAATGGCCGACTACTCGAAACTTCTCGAAACACCTTTTTTCCAGTTGGCGTGACAACTAACTTCAACAATTTTCACTCGAATTACTTTGAATTTAAAACTTATGTTCCTAATTGCATTGCGCAGAGAAGTACGTATGGAATTTCCGATTAATCGAAAACTTTTTGTTTCGTGAGCAGTTTATGAGCGGTTATAACGAAATTTGTCACTGAAAATTCTTTTCTTAAGTTCAAATACCTACAACTTTTGAATAAAAGAATATTTTTCAAATTCCGTACGTACTTCTCTAGGTATTCTAATGTAGATTGACGCGAATTTTTGTTTTTCGTTCTAGGTAAAAAAATTGTGAATGCCGAATGTCACGCCGCCGAGCGCCTAAAAAAAAGATAACAAAAGAAAGTATCAGTAGTCGGGCATTTTGTACATAGAAAAAAATTCTGATAGCTTGATATTCATACTAAATAGATGTGTAATTAATTTTACGAATGAATCACTTTTTCATACGAAAGAAATTGTTAAATTCGCACATGATTTTATACCCGTTACTGTGGCCTAAGGCCTTAAGAATAATTCATTTTCATCAAAGTAACAAATACCGAAAATAATCCAATATTTCACTGTTTCGTCTAAATATTTCATCGCCACCTGTCAATGAACAATTTCGTTGACCCTACATCGAGATGAAACAGTGGAATATTGGATTATTTTCAGTATTTGTCAATTCGATGGAATTAATTATTCTCAAAATAAGCCATTTTTAATTATCTCAAAATTTAATTTTTTATTATCTCAATTTTTTTTTATTATCTCAAATTAAATTAAATTAAAGCTAAAAAAAGCCAGAATTAATTATCCTCAAAATAATCGATTTTTCAAAAATATGCTCATATTTTAATTATTCCCGAGTCCCCAAGGCCGACCGACTGACGAAGCCCAGGGCAAGTTGTTTTTTCGCTTTAGCGTTGGAAACCCGAGACCGGGGATATTCGACGCGGCCAATTTCGATCACCAATCGAGGCCATCCGTAAATCCCCGGCCGTAATTAATTCTCGCGTCTCGGCACTTCGGTGCAACTCAAAACGACAGCAAACGCTTCCATTTCGAAAGGGGCTCTTTAATGCTTTTTTTTTGTGAGAAAAAGAAAATACACACAGAGGTCCGACCACACCCCGTTGTCTTATTAAGAAACTCGTTACTCCTCTCGTGCCACAGTTATCTCTGCTATCGTCTGTTACGTATGTAGCGCAATTGTTTTTTTTAATTGATTTTGTTTGTCCACGTCGAGCATTAAACGCGCTCGGGTCTCGCTGTTTGTGTACAAAAGTTGACGCGGCGCTCGCCTTCGGGATAATTATCTCAAAGTTATCCGCGCGCCTGCTCGTTTATGGAGAGGCCGTGATTGCCGCGAGCCAGCGAAAGAGACGGAGAGTGAAAACAATTAGATAAAACAATTTGCATGCTAATCAGCGCGCGGTTTGCGCCGTGCAAGCACCCGCCCGTGTTGCACAAATGCATACAATCTTTTGCATGCATAGCCCCGCATCCGCACATACGCGCGGTACACGTGTGTTCAAGTGCAAGAGAGCTTCGAGTGTGCACTTTGCTTTTGTCGAGAGACCGCGGCTCCGTCGAGATATCCGTCTCGTTCAATTATTCAAACCGAATCGCATTTCTACGGAGGCCTCCACGTCCGCGTGACCGCTTTGTCACGAGACGTTAACTTTACAGATTTTAATTATTATTAGACATACGGTTTAACGACGCTTCTCTCTCGTACGGGCTCGCGTGTTGCTGCAGTCTCTGTGGCCCGTTTAATGCCATGCACACATGCACGCACGCGGTCTTCAACAATTTCTATACGTAGAACTGCGTACATGGCGATTGGGGTTTGTTTTTCCATTGTTTTTCCATATTGCGATCTACCTGGGCCATCACTCGAATGGGTGACCCCCTAGCAGGGACCGACGAGCGCTAGGGATTTTGTTAAGGGCGGGGTAAAGTATTTAAATTTTTTTTTCATTTTTAAAAATTTTTTTAAATGAATGCATAATATATCAAGCATATTGTGTTAAAATTTCAAGTCGATCGGAGTAAAATTTACGAAGTTATGAGTATTTGAGCGTCTATTGCTCCATGCCGTTCTCTTCTCTTCTGCGTTTTTCAAACCGTTTTTCTGAGACTTGTCATATTTGAAGTCCGTGTGCACGATAACTCAAAATCTACTGGACCAATCGCTTTGAAATTTTGCACAGTACTTCTTCACATAATTCACCAGGTATTGTCGAGAGCTTTTTTGTTTTTTTAATAATTACTAATTTTTCAACAACAAATTAGCCGATTTTTTTAGCGAAAATCGGGTTTTTGGCTCTCAAGTACTACGAAAGATCGAAAAATCGAAAAAAAAAATCCTCTTGTCATTACCGCGAGAAACATCTCCTTTAACAAATGCATTTTGATTTTTTTGTTTCAAATGATTCTGTTGCGAGTTATGGTGCACACCGCAAACCAACTTTTTTTCGAGGCGCCTCCGGGGTTTAATTTTCACTCGCTCAATTTTGAATATTTTGCAATGCAAATTTAGGAGAATGTTGTTTAAATGTTACTTTATTATATGTAAATTTTTCAATAAACGAACACTATTCGCTACGCCAAAAAAATCTTTAAAACATGCCTTTTTCGCCGAATTAACTTTACCCCGCCGTTAAATATTTACGAGTGGGACTCCAGCTAGAAAAGGAGTTTAGACATTTTATGCCGTCGATGTACTAGGTGCGCAACTAAGTTTCCGGGGGTTTTTTTTTCACCAATGAAAAATCGAAAATTTCAAGCCCAATACAAAAAATGGTTCATTCGACGTATTTATACAGAAGTTCTATTATACCTCAATAACGTCGTCAATTTGTAATTGTTTCCAATAAAAAATTACACAAAATAAGTTCAATGTATGCTTATAATAATATGTGAACTTTTTTTCTTGCATTTTTCACAATTTTGTTTTTGACAGTAACCAAAATTTCCGTAATTACAGTAGCCATCATTGTACGTAGTTGTTTTCCTTTTCTTTTCGAATTTTCGTGTTTTTTAAGCCCCCGAATAGAAATAAAAATTACACTTTTTCTTCTACACCTGTCGGTTTGTGATTTTTTTTCTTCGACAAACAGCTACCAGATGTGCAACTAAGTTTCCAGTTTTTTTTGCCAATAAAAAAAACGAAAATTTCAAGAAAAATACAAAAAATGGTTCATTCGACGTATCGTCCCTCGCTATTTACACATTTTTGCCATCTCTCTGGCAATACATAAATACCGCGACGATAAACTGACGCGTCTTTGGACTGAAACCATCAGTCGAAGCAATTTTGTACTGCATTGTAATTGGCCAAGTGTAGCCCACCCAAGCGATGAGCCATCGACCGGAACAAGTGATAGTCCGAAGGGGCCAGGTCTGGCGCATACGGCGGGTTCGGTAGCAGATCCCATTTCAGTGTTTTTCATGGTGTCCTGGACGATGGAACTGCGATGGGCACGGAGCGTTGTCGTGCTGCAATATCACACGTTCGTGTCTCGTGTCCCATTCTGGCTGTTTTTCGAGCAATGCGTGGTTCAAATTGATTAGTTGTTGTCGGTAGCGATGCCCAATGACAGTTTCCCCCGGTTTCAGCAGCTCATAGTACACGATTCCTTTCTGATCCCACCAAACGCAGAGCATTGTCTTTTTTCCGAAGCGATTTGGCCGTGCCGTCGATGTTGACGCTTCGCCAAGTGAAAGCCACGATTTTCTGCATTTGGGATTCTCGAAATATATCCATTTTTCATCGCCAGTAACAATTCGATGCGGGAAACTCTTTCTGTTCTGCCGCAAAAGCAAAATTTCGGAAGTGGCTCTTCGATTTTCCATTTGTCTCTCATTCAACGCATGCGGCATCCACTTTCCTTCCTTATGAATTTTTCCCATGGCGTGCAAACGTTTCGAAATACATTGCCGAGTCACATTTAATGCCTCGGCAAGTTGATGTTCTGTTTGAGTGTCATCTTCATTCAATAACGCTTGCAGATCGGCGTCAGCAAATGTTTGCGGTCTTCCCGAGCGCTCCTTGTCGCCAGTCTCACAATCGCCACTTCTGAACCGCTTGAACCAATCTTCACACGTTGTTTTTGATGGTATATGTTCGCCGTAGGCCTCCTCAAGTCACCGACGTGCTTCAGCTGCTGTTTTTTTTAGGTCGAAGCAGAAAAGCAATGCTTCCCGCAAATGCTGTTTAATTTGCACAAACTTTGACATTTTCGAGGTTAGAATAAAGGTCGTTGTGTTGCGATATTTGTTTACATTACGACTGGGTATTCTTAACAGATGTCAAAGCTATAAAGACACCCAATTTCAGACCTGTATGCCGACTACACGTGTCGCTAGAGCCATCCATGTGTGAAAGCCGGGAACTTAGTTACGCACCTAGTATTTCAGGGCACTTTGTTTATAATATTTAAGTCGGGGGAAGACAATTCCAACCCTTATTTCGACCCCAAACGCTTTTTCTAAACTTTTTTAAAGGTATGCAGGAACCGGGTTTAGTAACATCGAGTGGGTCAAATGACATGAGTTTGGGTGGGTGGGTGTGTGGATTTTTGTGTGGATTTGGGTACGCATGCGCGTGTGCTTTTTTGGGTGTATGCGTAAGCGTGTTGGTGTGTGATTACATGATGATAATCGTTAATTATTGTTTTTTTGGTAAATATTTACAACTGGGTTTGTTTGGATTTGTATAAGAAATTTTTTTTTTTCTCAATAGAATATCCCTTCCCCATCATAAAAAACACATGTTCATACTGCAGAATAGTCCCGAACAGGTGAACATTTTTTTTGACCCGATTAGGGCTGGAGTCCCACTAGTAAATATTTATCGGGATTTTTTACCTTCCGATGATGGACACGACTTAGCCACCTGTGTCAGCACAGGTTTTTCACAGTTTCCCTGTGACCACGTGCAAACGCGAACGAGCAGGTCGTTAGGAAACGAGCGACTGTGGGCAACACTCCAGGGACCTGTGCAGAAAATGGGGACATGCAATTGGATGTCCCCACTTTCCGATAGAGATCCAATGGGTCATCCGCATTGGATCCATATTACTGAAATGTCACGTACATTGGATTCTCATCGAGACCCCCTGCATTAACGTACGAATCCAATTTTAATGCTAAAGGATTCTCACATTGTCGAGCAGAGTCCAATACGATTCTCGATGAAGTCTATTGCATTCTGTACTGAATTTTCTAAACAGAATATATAGAATTACATCAAATGAGTGGATCTTAGAAAAGTATGAATCTTATTGCAAGAAGGATACATCGCTGGAATAAGTATATCTTAAGGGGTCGTCTTAATTTAGACGCTAAAAAAGGCTACTTTCATGAAGTTTTTTGATAGGTATATATTATAGATATTGATGCAAAGTTGTTAGACTTAATAAATACACTTTCGAAATACATTTTTTTTTAATTTAAATTTATTTAACCCTTTGAAGCATACATTTTTCTTTACAGGCACGTTATTTTGCACTTTCGTTATTGATGACACCTGCAACGTGAAAAATAAAAATTTAATAGGTATGTTTTAGTAGTTATTAAAGTCCTAGGAATTTTGAAACGCATTTATAGCCGCCGTATTTAATTGACAAAACACTTTTGAATCGTCAAAATCTGAATTGAATTAGGTGTAACAACAGTATTACACTATGCCGCAAAGGGTTAAGTCACTATTTATAGACGAAAATAGTAGTTAAAAAAGTGTCCTAAAAAATTGTAGGTCTGCGCTGTTCATGAAATCTCGGAGATGGATCATCCGAAACAAAACATCAAACGGTTTTAGATTCAGTATGTTAAGGGGCCAGTCCACTTTGAAAATTTTATAAAATCGAAAGCAAGCAAGACGTGAAAAAATCGACGATGATGAGCAATCAGAAGGGATTTTGTACGGTGTAGAATTTGCCGATTGTGCCGAAACTTCAAACGCGTTTTTCTCGAAACAACGTTTTCAAAATCTAGCTTCATCGTATCTCTGAAACTAATAAATCGATTCTCTTGAAATTTGAACCACATATTGTAAACATGATTCGCAACAACTCTCGATGGTTTTAAAATTTTGTTTTGTTTTTGCGAAAAACTGCTAAAAAATGCGTTTTTTAATTACCTTTTTCGTTTTTCATCTGCTATTTTTTAATTTTTGGATAAAACTTTATGTCCGAGGGTCATTTTGTAGCTAGTGTCATACTGAATCTAATTGACGTTGATTTTTTTGTTTCAGGCAAGCCGTTGCCGCGTTGTGATGGAGCTACCGAGCCCACCTATTTTTGAGGCGTTACGTTAAAGTATAGTTTTTGTACTTAAAAATGAATAAAAATGAATACAATTTTTTAAACGTATTTCAAGACTTTATTTATAAAGCCCAACAACTTTTATATTTATATCTTTTATAAAATCCTAAAAAAATCGCGAAAATAGCCTTTTCTTCGTGCCTTCAAAGTAGACTGGCCCTTTAATGGCTATAGCGCAAATCATATGATTTTTTATATATGCAAAAATAACAAAACGGCGGACATTTTTCGCAAATACAAAAAGAACGTGTTTTTTACACGGTTTTTGGCACAAAACTAGTAAATATAAAATTTTTAAAAATCCTTGATATGCGCTATAGATAAAGTTGTAAAGAATATGTAGTTAAAATTTCATAAGGATCGGTCCAGTAGTTTCGAATGTTTTATCAACAAGCCGTCGAAAAACATTGTTTCGAGAAAAACGCGTTTAAAGTTTCTTTGAGTTACATAAATACATATAAACATTTTTTTAAATGTATTTAGAATGTGTATCGTTTAAGGGGTAAGGCCACTGTAACGGCCCAAAAAAAAAGGTTTTTTCACTAATTTTTTGCTCCCGAAATTGAAGGTATTTGAAAAAAAACTTTTAATGGCGTTATCGGGCATACATTAAACTTTATTATAAAATTTTTTTACAGTAAAAAAAAACAAAATGGCGGTTCCACAGCTATCTTCCCGGGACATGTTTTGCTTCCAGGGCTCCGCGGCACGCAGCACCACTGGTGCACTTTTGAATCTAGAACAAAGAAAAAAAAACCATTAATCTAGAGGGCTATAGCTAGAGAATGTCGATCGGATTTTAAAAAGTATCAATTTTTGTGGATTTGGCGTGCGTTTGAAAAAAAAATTGATTTTTGACGAAAAAAACGGCAAGTTTTTTGTTAATGAAAAATCAATAAATAAAGTTCTTGAAAATTCCGATCGACATTCTCAAGATAATGTAAATGTTCACATCTGGTTAAAATTTCAAGTAAAAAAAATGAAAATTGTTCGAGTTATGCTGCGTGCCATTTTGAAAAACCATGTTTCGAGAAAAACGCGTTTAAAGTTTTGCGAATAGTTTTTTATTGGAAAAAATTTAAAAAAGAAGTTAAAAGGATTTAAACTATTTTTAAACTAGAGGGTTTAAACTATTTTTTAAGCCAATAAAAAAAAATTGATTTTTCAAAAAATTTACAGTGGCCTTACCCCTTAAGTGTAACAACTTTTATATCAATATCTATAATATAAACCTATCGAAAAAATGTATGAAAATAGTAAATGTATTATAAATGTATTAAATGTATGAAAAATGTTGTATGTAAATGTATTAAATGTATGAAAATTTTTGTTTAGCGTGTAAAGTGAGGAGACGCCTTAAAGATCGAATTGAATTAATCATCGTTTGTTATTTATTTTACTGCACTGTGATATAATATTGCCACACACGTACACGCTCACGAAGCGCGCAGTTTATGTTTCAACACGCCGAGTTTTTTCTCGTGACTTTCAACATATTTTCGTTCGAAACGTGGTAAGAATTCCCAAACGGCATTCATTGGGGAACAGTGCAGAATCCAATTGGATCCTATCGAGGAGTCTCTATATGCGGGGTCCCGAAAAAAAATCCTATGGAAGAGATGTGGCTGCATCCTGGGACTTCCCAACAAATTTGTGCACGCGATCACGTAATGACATTTTTTTGAGAGAATCAACAAACTCCGGTTGAGAATTTCAAATAAAAAATCTCTAACGACGAGAATGGGGAAATAGAGCGAAATTCAGTTGGATTCGAATGTGAATTCCTTATATACTGCGACATTCTTATCAAATTCCTACAGCCATCTAGTAGGTATTTTTTTAAAGCTATCAGACTTAGGAGAAAACTTTTCCTACCAAGTTAGTTTGATTTTCCCATATTAAGGGAGGCGATACCTTTAGGCGAGGAAAAATGGTTGATTTTCATGATTTTTTTAAAGGAAATACTTTTTCACCATTTTTTACATTCGGGTATGTTGTATTACGACTTTTGGATGTTACGTAGAATCCTTTTAAACAATCTTAAAAAATGCCGGAGGGATGGCATGGTCTTCGAAACGAGTTGTGGCGGACGTTGTCAGAGGGAGTGACACGTAGCGTCGGCTGAATCCAACAAAAAAACCAACGGAGATTTTTCTTTTCTTAACATCCATACGCAGAATATGAACCAAGAAAAAGTAAAAAATGTTGAAAACTGATTAATGGATTGTATTTTTCGAAAAAAAATGACTACATTTTGCAATAGAAAATACTTTTTTTTTCGAATTTCAAGAACATTTACGCTAATGTTTTAGACCCTAAGGTATGAAAGATTTACACAAAATTTCATCAGAATCAGTCGATTAGTTTTTTTCGCTATACGTCTCGCCAGTTGAAAAAAATGCATTTTAGAAGACCATGCCATACCACCGCCATTTTAAAAGATTAAAAAAATTAAAAGTACCATGTAATAGCCAAAAGTAGTAATAACACATACCCTAAGTTTCAAAGTTTCAAAGTTTCTTTAAAAAAAAGTAATAAAAATCAGCAAACTTTTTCCTGGCCTAACTGCATCTCCCCCTTAAATTTTGATCGATCATCGTGAAATTTGGCATGGATTTGATTGTTGGTTCCTCGACAAAATTGTAGAAAAACATGGTATTCCAGTTTAACAAAATGTCCGTGAGCTTGAAATCTCCGAAGAAAAGTTTTCTCCCAAGTCCGATAGGTTTGAAAATATTCCTACTGCTAATAGTCGTAGCCTCACCCTGTATACAGTCTTTGGGAAATTTTACATGGCCGGGACCATGGATGAAGCCCTACTGCTCAGTAAGTGCCTCTCTCTCTCTCTCTCTCTCTCTCTCTCTCTCTGTCTCTCTCTCTGTCTCTCTCTCTCTGTCTCTCTCTCTCTCTCTGTCTCTCTCTCTCTCTCTCTCTCTCTCTCTCTCTCTCTCTCTCTCTCTCTCTCTCTCTCTCTCTCTCTCTCTCTCTCTCTCTCTCTCTCTCTCTCTCTCTCTCTCTCTCTCTCTCTCTCTCTCTCTCTCTCTCTCTTCGAGAAATCCGATATTCGCGACTCTTTCGACCTCTCCACCCCCTCGCCCCCGTATTATAATCCGATCAATCTAATCCCCGTATCTCTCGAGGGCTCGACTGCAGCGGCAAACCCTGGGATGGTGTAATCCAGACCAGTCACGGTAAGCCAAAGACGAAAAAACGGTAATTACAGGACTTTCGATTGATCGTTCATAAGGACGTATAAGCCAAATGAGGCCATCATCGGTGCGGGTCAAAATGTCTCGAATTGTCCCTGGTATAGGTAAACGTTCTGCCCTCCAAAGCTTCGTCTAGAATAACAAAAAGAAGCCACAATCTATTTGGGTTTCGTTTAGGATCGGGCGATTAACCTGCCTAATGTTTGGGTTCGCGTGATAAAACCTGCGGGCTAATGCGCGATGAATCGCATTGTGCTTCGAAAAAAATGTATTTTGAAGAAAGAAAACCAGCTGTGTGTGTGTGTGTACTAATGGATGAAGTCGTGTATGTGTGGAGTGGCACACAAAACGATTTGGCCTCTTTGGGTTCGCTCGTGTGCTCGTTTGAGCGGCGCTGTAATTCAGAAATCATAATTTATTGATACGTTTGCTACGTGGACAGCTGGTTCAATAGAGACCGGAGCTAAATCGTGCACGTCGACGGACTCGACGATACAATATAATAGAGAAAGAGAGCGAGCGAGCAAGAGAGAGAGAGAGAGAGAGAGAGAGAGAGAGAGAGAGAGAGAGAGAGAGAACAAGAACGCTCGTAACCATTCGGGAAACGAGCGTTCCGCGCGCCCTCTATTCCGTAATCTCTAGCGGACGAATAAACTACGAGAACCAGCCGCGGGAACGATCGTCGAATAAATTACGTCACGGGGACGTTCAGGCGGCATCTGCTGGTCCGCACGTCGCTCTTGGATAATACATTTGTAGGTTGTACCTCGTAAAATCGTGAAGTGAAAAAAGTCCGAGAGGTATGGAGAGAGAGAGAGAGAAAGAAAGATGGAGAACTAGGCCTGCCGCATATAGATACACGTCAGAGAATAATGGCAAAGCCGCAAGGGTGTTAAATTTTCGTATGAAGCAATTTCACTCTGGGCGACCGCCTCGACGAAAGAGAAGTGTAAAACGTGCGCTTGGGGGGCTCTGCTCTAACGTCAGGACCCGAACGTTTGACGATTCGAAGAAACGACGAATTAAAATGTCTATGTATTTCGTGTATAGATGTATGTGTGTACCGACCGTTGGTATCCAGAAGGTCCCGATCCATGCGAATTGACACTTGACTCGATGCAAACTTACGCCCTGTTATCGATCGACACCTTAAACCTACATGTATCAACCGTGCCGAATCGTCGCTCTCCGCAAACTCTCGCGGGGTTGGAACAAAGAGGAGCCCCACGCTCGGCTCTTGCCCCTCCATTTGGTGTGTCTCCTCCCGCGTGAATTAATCGAACTGGGCGGGCCCTTGTGGCTCGGATGGGCGGAGCCGTTAAGATGGGCGTGTACGTTGAGCTGACGTGCCGTTGGGTGGGGGTTGGGTTGGTATGGTGGGGAGTTGGGGGATATTGTATCAGTTTTGTTAGTTCCCCAGCTTGTAAATCAGGCCTTCGATCAGCTCTTGGGGCGAATTCGATATGATACTAGACGTAGCTGACTGCCAACAGCGAAGTTTTCATCATTGCAGCTTGATTTTCGCCCCATAGGCAGATTTTGCCCCAAAATAGGGATCTTTCATGAGCCTGTTCTCGGGGTTGATCAGCCGCGATGTGCTTCAACGGGGTGTTTGGGCTGGAGGGTTCCGAGCTGTATCGTTGGAACGTCAGCTGGGGAACTACCGCCAGTTGGTGGGAGAATACTGCAAGAAGCTTTGCACTCCCCACTCCCAACGGGGGAGACTGGGCCCCGACGTGGTGGGGATAAAGCTGGGGCACTGCCGCCAGAGGCGCGCGGGAGGCGTCGCCAATGTCGAACGCGCGGGCGGAGCCGACGACTCGACGTTAATAGAGATACAATCGAGGGTGTCTGGAGTGCACTCCGCAGGCAAACCGAGGTCCGAGGCTCGTCGGCCGCGTAGGAGGAGTGGTGGCAAAGTGCGAGCGAGCCAGGCCGAGCCAGGAGAGCCGCAGAAGGAGGACGACGAAGCAGAAGGAGGAGGAGGATGTCGTAGGAGCTTTGTGTATGTGTGACGGTGGAGGGAAAGCGGTAAGTAGGGACCTCGGGGGCCCCCTAGTTTAGACATCACCGAGCGACGGATGGACAGCCAGTCAGACCCGTCACGGCACTCGCTCGAGTATAGCTCGGTAAAACCCTTCGGGAAAAGCCAAACTAGCCGAAAAAAAAATAGACATACACGTAGAGTCCGGAGGTTAGCCGCTCTCGTGACCAGTGGCCCATACTCAAACGCACAACTTTCCTTCGCTGTGACATCTCTTGTCTCCTCGGGATCTTCGACTTTCGTAGACGAAAGTCAGTGTAGCGCATTCGTGATCGGCAATTGGAGCGAAACTTTAGTGAAACGTGAAAGATCCCTGTGTCTCTCGGGTGGCATCGTCGATTTGTCCATTTTGGGGATAGAGAAGTAGGCTGTCGATTGGTGTTTGGGTGTATCGACTCGCTTCGTCTCCAAACGTTGAGATACCATGAGTTTGCACTGAGGAATCCGAGAGCCCGAGGAATCCTCCAGTTGTAGTGTTCGTCGAAGGCATCCAAAGGGGAAGAACAAAAGGAACGAGCGACAATGAGCGTAGCATTGGCGACCATGGAGAGTGCTTACGGGCTACGATTGGGTCTGGGTATCCATCACAATCGACACTCGCTGCATCACCATCATTCTCACATTCTCCAACACAGTCCACACACGAATCACCATCAACAGTATCCACGCAATCAGCATCAGAGGCTGGTGCGATCGCCATCGCCAACGATGTCCGTCGACAGCCACGTGGACGTTGACTCGGCATCACCGCGAGGGATTCGTCATCGCGATAACGCTGACGATCCTGCTGCCCCATTGAGATTCAGCGTTGACAACATACTGCGCCCGGACTTTGGCAGGGACGCTATACTCAGCACGAGAACGGCTGTCAAACGACCTTGCCCGTCAC
The DNA here is from genome assembly GCA_964007375.1 of Ophion obscuratus. Taxonomy (NCBI): domain Eukaryota; kingdom Metazoa; phylum Arthropoda; class Insecta; order Hymenoptera; family Ichneumonidae; genus Ophion; species Ophion obscuratus. Next base: position 10,532,109 of record OZ023319.1, read on the forward strand.
CCGTGAGATCCTCCGCTAAACTGCCACGGTACAGTCCACTGCCGCTGGCGCGTGATCTCAGTTTGGCCGGTAGCGCAGCCACGAGGCTCTCGTCGCCTGCGCCCACGTCCGTCAGTTCCGGTTATTCAACGACGCCAAACTCGCGACAGGAGAGAGAAAGTTTCGCGGCACAGTGTACAAGTGGCTCGACCTCACCGGCTTTGCCCCGACACTCCAGTGGCCTCAGCAGAAGCGGAAGTCTCGAGAGCCTCGCGAGCAATCGCAGCTCCGTAACCGGATCTTCGCTCAACGGTGGTACGTCCTTGTCGTCCGGGGCTTCGACCGTTGGATGCGGCGAATCCGTCAGTGGGGACAGCGTTGCATCTTCCGCTAATTCGGGCAGTATCGGCCAACAGAACAGCCCCTGGCCGGCTTGGGTCTACTGCACGAGATACTCGGACAGACCCTCTTCCGGTTAGTTACATCAAACTTGATCCATTACGCGCTGTTGTACGTAGCGGCTGGCTACTCGTCCCTTGTACACTCGGTGACCCACTGAGACATTTCTTAAGTTATGCAGACAAACTTTCACGCTTCGTACGCGGCAGATGCCTGCCTCGCAGGCACGTTTTTACAACGTATCGAATCACTTATGGCGAATCAAATAGCCTGGAGGTCCGTCAGTTGTGACAGTACACGCAGACTCATTGTCGTTTCGACTTTTCAATACACACCTGCCGATTTCGACGGTTTGATAGCTCGATTTGGTCCACTCGAACGATCGGTCCCTATAAAGCGGGCTTTGCAGCCATAGTTATGAAACTTCTCGGGCAGAAATTGTTGAGATCCAATTGAATTCACGTACTCGTTGTGGTTTCCTGATTGGGATCCATTGGGTCAATGCAGACAGAAAAATTCTATTGATATGAACTTATAGCGTGTATTTGATTTTTGTTTGTTTAAATTAACTAGATTTTTCGTAGAATCAAATTTTTCCTATTGCATTCCATTATGAAAATTATTTACTTTAAATGTATTTATTTATTCAAAACAAAATATATTCAATATCGTCCAATAACCAAATAGTTTATTTAATCCTGATAAATCTGTGATTCGGTTTCATCTGCTTGAAAAACAATTTAGTTGAATCCATTAGATGGATCTATTTGATTCGAAAAAAATTTAATTGAATAGAATTTTCGTATAGTCAACCATTTTCCTATTTGATTGAATGGTCTGTCTTTATTGGAACACACATATCAAAGAGGTGTGGGGGTAGAGAGGAGTTATATATATATATAGGTTATGTTAGAAAAATATATAGCATGTTATTCGATAAAACTCTCTAGTTATCACAATGGTATTAACTAATTGATATAGTTTATGTGATACAGCAAATAGTTATAGGAATTAATTTGGTCTCTTAGCCATATCTGCGATTCAGATGATACAAGCACATACAAGCTATGAGTAGGTAGGTTCTGAGTTCGATTCCCATATAGGTGAAATATCTTCTTAGATATAAATCATCTCAAAAGGCCAGGGAATGACGAATTACGATAGAAAATCGTTGTCGTAAAACCCTTAATTAAGTATTTTATTTTATTTTGGATTTATAAAATATTTTATGCATATAGTACACTTAGATTTAGAGTATACATTGTAAGCAAATAGACAACGAGTTGAATCGAATTTTTATTTATTTAATTTCAATATATTCAATATTTAAAAAGAATATCTGAAACAAGTAAAAAAATATCTTTCAAACAAATAACATCGTAGTAGGCTGTGAGTCAAGAGAAGAATTTATTTGATTTAAATAGATCCTATTTAAATTAATTTTTTTCTGTTGGTCACTATGCTAAAACGCATAGGTCATTGGAGTCTAATCGGAATTTCCCATTGGAATCCAATAGACGAATCCAATTTTTGATATTTTACGATATATTGTTTAAACAATACAAATCCAGCGTTTTCTCACCCCCGTCAGGAATTCGATTTTGATTGAAATTTCGAGAAAGTGTCATCGCTTAGATAGGGCCAGAATTTTTCGTTCTGGAGGACGCGTGTCATCGCTGATTTAGGATTTATCTGGATTCACTCTCGATCGAGATTGCTGGAGAGTCACTTTAAAGAAGGCGGTGAAGTTTCGCGATTTTAAATTGCGTAATCAAATAAGCTGATAGGATTTTTTATGGATCCCATTGCATTCTATACGTTGAAGTTACCAAACAAAATATATAGGTACACAAAATGAGTGGATTTTCAAAAAGCATTGATCTTGTCTTCAAAAAGTATTAATCGCTTGAAAAAGTATATAGTAAAAATCGTTTTGAATCGCATCACTGAAAATCCACTGTAACTATCGTTTGTTATTTATTTTTCTGCACTTTGATATAATATCACCACACGTGTACACGCTCACGAAGCGTGCAGGTTATGTTTCAACGCGCCGAGTTTTTTCTCGTGACGTTCATCGAGGAACGGTGCAGAATCCAATTGGATCCTAATGAGGACTCCGTACGTGCGATGTCCCTAGCGAATCCCTATAAAGATGTGGATGCATCTTGGGACTCCCCAACAAATTTGTCCACGGAACATGATAGGATATTTGTTTTGGGGGACCAGCAAATCCCGGTTGATGATTTCAAATTAAAAAATTATTAAACGATGTTCATCGCGAAATAGCGCGAAATTCAATTGGATTCCAATGTGGAGGCCCTACATTCGGCATCTCTATCCAATCCTTATAAGGATGTGGTAGAATCTGCGAACTCCCTAACAAATTTCTGCGCGGGTTCTTACCGTCTTATCTGTGACAAAGTATCCTCGCAAATGACTGGAACTTCTTTCCAAATGGCAATCCAAAAAATACCAAATGGCAAACCCAACGTTATCACTGACGAGGCAGTAGTCACCAAAAACAAAACGCTACTCTGAGAGAGTTACTCGTCTAGAATCAATAAGTTTGCTCAGACGATCCAATTACGATGGGCACGAGGCTTCATCAGAAAAAGCGTCCCCCCTTGTCATCACTGCGCAATGTCATTTGTTTGAGGCCTTAGGCTACTCTAGAAGCCGAAAAAATAGACTTTTTGGGCAATTTTTTTTTAAATTGCATTTTGGGGATTTTTTTTTAAATAGGCTCATTGGGGCAATTTTTTGGAAAGTCAAAAATTCGCCTAAAAAATCGTCAGATAATTCAAGTGGATCGGTTGAAAATTGAGTTGTGTTTCCGGCCAACTTAAAAAATGCAGTTTCGAGACAAACGCTGCAAAGCCGCCATTTTGAAATTAATCCCTTAAAAAAAATATTGTATACAGTCGCTGATATGTATAATAAACACCCTTTTTTGAAATCTCGATTTATTTTGTAGTTTTTCTGAAAAAAAGCCCAAAAATCCTATTTTTTCGGCCTCTAAAGTGGCCCGAGGCCTTAAATCCAATACAACGATCACTACTATTATCATCATACGACTGAAAATGAGGTTTCCTCGATATTAATAATACCTTCTCAGGCTGTATCGTTGCGTACAACCCTACATTCATATAATCAGATGCCTTTAGAATTTAGCACTTCCTCAAATGTCGAGACGACCGTCTTATTTTCTCATTCACAGGCGTTTGCTATTGGACGTTACGTTCCACTTTTGTCGCGTTAATATTACACGAACGGGAGGTAAAAGTTCTCGTGTAGGTCGCATTCGACAGACATCAGCCTAGATTGCAGAGTCTGGGTGGTATTATAAGCTATATGGTACAAAGTTTAGCGACCATATGCTTATGGACGTAGTAGCAGCACGTACATCGCTGCGCGGGGTTAACGTACATCCACTCTCCATCACCACCTGCCAGTTTCCCATGATACCATTTTTTGTTCTCTCTCTCTCTCTCTCTCTCTCTCTCTCTCTCTGTCTCTCTCTTTTTTTTTCGTGTGCCCCGAACTCTGTGTTTCCACAAAAGCCGCGAGCCTCGTCCCGTATATCAGGCGTAAACAAGGATAGACACTTGTACACGTCGCGAGCGTGAAAAATTCAATGACCTCGCGACGAACGAATAAATATTGTGTCAATGTTTGCCCACTGTCGATAAGTCGTTTGGATCGTTTGATGATAGATTTATCGCCCGTGCTTGCGCAAATTATCAGATAAATGAATAACCGTTTGCATAATGTCTTACGGAGGTACGTTGGTTGGTGACGTTCCGAGAGATTCCAGTATTACGGCCCGCAATGACACGTTGTTGAGATGTTCCTTTTTTTTCTTCGTTGGTCCTTTTTAATCCTCCGAGCGAAAAAATCGAGTCGAAACTCTTCTAACGGTAAATCTCGAACGCTGACCTTCGTCTCTCTCTCTCTCTCGGGGTTCTTTTTTCCGTCTCTCTCGTACTCGCGCGGCTCGGATTGCCCATGTTTACGAATAATAAATATTCATCAGCCCGCAGAGAGTCCTGTCTCGTCTCGCCCAAAGCTTTGCCTCAGTATGCGGCCACTCGGACGTTGTCTGCTTTTTGTTTTGTTTTCGTCAACGATTTTACTTTTATTTTATTTTTTTTCATTGTGCCACCTAAATATGCTCGAACTCGAAATTTTATTCCCGTCAGTTTTTTATTTTCTCGACAAGAATGAATAATCGACAATCGGCGGATAAGAGATGCATTATAAACGAATAATTCGCTATTATTTTTCAACATCCGAATATTTAACGCCCGAATGACTTTTTTATTCATACACTTGAGGAGCGATTAATACAGTCTCACCATCGATTCACGCATTCGGCCAATTTATTTAACGTTATCTCGACGAAGACTATCGACGAAGTGGGCGGTCCTGGGCAGACGTTTCACGGCTAGTTGCCGTGGATGCCGCGCTATTTTTCAGTTGACGTTGTTTGAGCATTTTTTTTGTTGACATTTGAACCGGAGTTAGTTGGATCTTGAAAAAATATGCATATCTCTATAGGGATTTGCTAGGGACACCACACAGAACGTCCTTATTGGAATCGAATTGGATTCACGATCACGGATGGGAAAAGTCACGAGAAAAAACTCGGCGTGTTGAAACATAAACTGCACGCTTCGTGAGCGTGCAGGTGTATGTTGATATTATGTTAAACTACAGTAAAATAAATGACAAACGATAATTACAGTGGATTTTTAGTAATGTGATTTAAATCGATTTTCAAGATATACTTTTTCATAGATAAATAGATAGATAGATAGATAGATGGGTAGGTAGATATGTAGAGAGATAGATAAATAGCTTATTAGCGCACTAGGTTGTGGAGTCTTCTGGCATGCAGCCAATGTTTAACAAAAACGAACAACAAAAAAACAAATTCGTTTAAGAGAGTCAACAAGAAAGAGAGATGATTAAAAAAAGGAACGACACTAAAATATTTTACGCTTACTCTTTGTATGTTTTACAAAAACGAATACCAAAATCGTGCATAAATATAGAAACGAAACTCGATATTCGAGACACAAAAAGATATCTTTCCCAAAAAATCTGACATATGTTACCTTTACTCTAGTCCTCATAACTTGCCACCAAATCAAAATGTACTTCCATTCAAATGATTGATACAAATACCCCCACGTGGCCGTGTCCAAAATAATAATTTTTTCCTTTTTGCAATCAAGAGATACGAAATAAACAAAACTGCTCGGTCTCTTCTTAGAAGGTGAAAGTCCTATTTGAAAAAGGGGAAAAGCAATATCGCTATAGGATTCTATTTTCCTAATCTTCAGTTGTTTATAGCCCTTTCGTCGATACCGATTTTTCCACACTTTTCATGTCATTCATGCTTTGAAAAAATAAGATTCATACTTTCCCAAGATCCACTCGTTTATACATCTATATATTTCGTTCAGAATCATTCAACGTACGGAATGTGATGGGATCCATCAAGAATCCTATCGGATCCTGTGAGATGAGGATTATCAAACTGATCCTTAAGGATTAAAATTGGATTCGTTCATTGGATTCCAACAGGAAATTCCCATTAGAAACCAACGTACGTGCGATGGGATCCATCAAGAATCCTATCGGATTCTGTTCGATGATGTGGGAATCCTTGAAGATTCAAACTGGATTCCAGCGGGGAACCCCCTTTAGAATCCAACGTACGTGCAATGGGATCCATCAAGAACTCGCTCGGATTCTATTCCAAAATGCGAAAATCTTGATGGATTCAAATTGGATTCGTACATTGGATTCCAACGGGGAATCCCCTTTAGAATCCAACGTACGTGCGATGGGATCCATCAAGAATCCTATCGGATTCTGTTCGATAATGTCGGAATCCTTAAGGATTCAAATTGGATTCGTACATTGGATTCTAACGGGGAATCCCCATTTGAATCCAACGTACGTGCGATGGAATCCATAGAAAATCCTATCGGATTCTGTTCGATAATGTGGGAATCTTCATGGATTCAAATTGGATTCGTACATTGGATTCTAACGGGGATTCCGCATTGTAATCCGATGTATGTGGGATGGGATCCATCAAGAACTCGCTCGGATTCTATTCCAAAATGCGAAAATCTTGATGGATTCAAAATGGATTCGTACATTGGATTCCAACGGGGAATCCCCTTTAGAATCCAACGTACGTGCGATGGGATCCATCAAGAATCCTATCGGATTCTGTTCGATAATGTCGGAATCCTTAAGGATTCAAATTGGATTCGCACATTGGATTCTAACGGGGAATCCCCATTAGAATCCAACGTACGTGCGAGGGGATTCATCAAGAATCCTATCGGATTCTGTTCGATAATGTGGGAATCTTCATGGATTCAAATTGGATTCGTACATTGGATTCTAACGGGGCATCCTCATTTGAATCCAACGTACGTGCGATGGGATCCATAAAAAATCCTATCGGATTCTGTTCGATAATGTGGGAATCTTCATGGATTCAAATTGGATTCATACATTGGATTCCAACGGGGAATCCCCATTAGAATCCAACCTGCGATGGGATCCATCAAGAATCCTTTCGGATTCTGTTCGATAATGTGGGAATCCTTAAGGATTCGAATTGGATTCACACATTGGATTCCAACGGATTCCCAATTTAAATCCAAAGTACGAGTGTGGATTCTAATCGGGACGACATTTTCAGGATCCAATGCGACCACCCAGTGAATGCCTATCGGGAAGTAGTCAAATACCAATGTATCTCAAAAAATCCTGCGTGTTCGCTTTTCCTTCGTTTTCTCTGTGCCTTACGACAAATTGATCCGTGAAAAATCACAAAAAAAAATCATTTTCTCTCGGTCAACTGACAATCGCCGGTAAACGTTGCGTATAATAATCGTGACTGTAGTCTGCGTCAGCTATAAATTATTCCATAGTTCCGTGAGACGAGTTCCTCGTTTCGCAAAGTACATACTCGTCTCTCTCTCTCTCTCTCTCGTTCCGTCATTCCGCGAGGCAATGACGTTACTCGCTTGTCGTTCACATTTGCCGTGTCATAAATTCCCCGAGTACATACGTTATTAATAAATAGTGTTATAACGAGGGTTACACACACGCGCTCCAGCCGCGGGGAGCTTTCCCAGTTGTTACAAAGTTACGTTTATTGTTCGCGATGCGCGCACGAGAAGGCCTTTTTCTTTCTTTTCCTTTTTCACAACTGACATTCGGAGTAGCCTTCCGTGCGACACGAGTTTCGTTTCCCACAGTCCTCTCGAATTCCCCGGGGGCCTAATTCCCATGCATCAAACAAGGGGCGTAATAATCTGCCCTTTTTTCTCCTCCATATCGAGCCATTTCCGGCTGATCGACGGCCAGCTCGAAGATCCGGAAATTTCTTATTTTCATGTGTTTTTTTTCTTCTTTTGTCTGTTCGAAAAAAAAAACAGGACCAAGAACGAGGCGAGTGAAGCGAACGTCGACCAGCGAGAAAAGTCCGCCATCGGACGAGAAGAGGCCGAGAACGGCGTTCAGCGGTGAACAATTGGCGAGATTGAAGTCCGAATTCGCCGAGAGCCGTTACCTCACCGAACGACGAAGGCAACAACTATCACGCGATCTTGGCCTCAACGAGGCCCAAATCAAAATTTGGTTTCAGAACAAGCGCGCGAAAATCAAGAAATCGAGCGGCCAGAAGAATCCTCTCGCGCTCCAGCTCATGGCTCAGGGCTTGTACAATCATTCGACCGTTCCGGTTGACGAGGACGGCGAGGAAATCCTCGAGCCCGAAACCCAATCCTCCGTCTGAAAATTCAATTCCACGCAATTCTATTGGCGTGTTGAATAAGTTCTCGCTGCTTTTTTCTTTCGTGAAAATTAATGGTTCGTTTTTAAAAATCATTCCTGATGCTTTCAAACGTTTCGAAACTGTTGAGTGATCAACTCCTAATGATTCTGCAAGTTCAGCTAGCGTCTGATATGAGTCTTCGTGAAGCAATGCCTCCAATTCAACACATCGGAATCATCATTTTTTAAGCGTCTAAAGCAATCTCTGCATGTTGTTTCCGACAGAGCATGGTCGCCGTAAGTTTCAACAAGAAATCTGTGTGCTTCAGACGCAGATTTTTGAAAACTAAAGTAATGCAGTAAAGTTCCCCCAAATACACTTTTTTGGCACGAAATTTGACATGTTTAAGGGAGACTTTGTCCTTGGAGTGCCATATTTCAGGTGTTTACATTTTTTTTTTTTTAAGGAAACGAGTAAAGCTTTTTGAGTGCGGCTTTTTTCCTGCTTTTATTCATGATATACAGAACGTTAAAAAAATGTTTAAAAAAAAACCAAAATGGCGGCCGTTGCAGCTCCGCGAAAACAGGTCCTCAAATCGCGGGAGGTAAACGGCTGACATCACTGCCCCCTCTTTGTTGATCTGAAACACAAATTCAAAGCATATTATCAATCTGTGACCCTTTGGTCATGGAATGACGGATGGGTTTTTCGTTTAGTACAAATTTCGGAAAATGGTGGCAATTTAAAAAAAATCGAATTTTCGCGTTTTTTTCGCATAAAAAGATAAATAATAAATGCAAACATGTATCTATCGAAAAAACGATCCGTCATTCCGTGAAGACATATTTTCTGAGTATGCTCTCCAAATTTCAGATCGATATGTTAATTACAGCGGTCAGGAGAATGTCAGCCATTTTTAAAAACGTGTTTCCGAGAAAAACGCGTTTAAAGTTTTGTAATGTGTTTACACAAATGTGTTTATAATTACCGCTAACAAACGCTTCGACAGATTTATTTCTACTTACATGTAGATTAAGAATGCGTAATAAAAAAAATTGATTTTTTGAAAATTTCAAGGACAAAGTCTCCCTTAGTACTGAAAAAGAGGTGTTTACACTTCAGCGAAATGACATGCACTGAATTTTGAGTCTGCTCATAATACTTCTTCATAGATGCGTTACCATCTTCAGGCCTTCGGCCACCGTAACGGGTATACAATCATGTGTGAATTTAACAATTTTTTTTCGTATGAAAAAGTGATTCGCTCATAAAATTAATCACACATCTAATTAGTATGAATATCAAATTGTTGGAAAATAAATATATTTTTTTTCGATGTACCAAATGGCCGACCACTAATATTTTCTTTTAGCATCCACAATTTTTTACCTCGAACAAAAAACAAAAATTCTCTTCAATCTCCATTAGAATACCTAGAGAAGTACGTACGGAATTTAAAAAATATTGTTTTATCCAAAAGTTGTAGGTATTTGAACTTGACAAATAAATTTTCAGTGAAAAATTTCGTTATGACTGCTCATAAACTGTTCATAAAATGAAAAGTTTTCGATTGATCAGAAATTCCGTACATACTTCTCTGCGAAATGCAATTAGGAACATGACTTTTAAATTTGAAGTAAATCGAGTGAAAATTGTTGGAGTTATTTGTCACGCCAATTGGAAAAAAGCTGTTTCGAGAAGTTTCGAATAGTCGGCCATTTTGTGCATCGAAAAAAAATATATATATATTTTATAACAGCTTGATATTCATACTAAATATATGTATAATTAATTTTATGAGTGAATCACTTTTTCATACGAAAAAAATTGTTACATTCGCACATGATTTTATACCCGTTACTGTGGCCTAAGGCCTTAAACTACACGCAAGCAGTTGTGGGCACGCCAACTGTAGGAAAACAGCGAGGACTTATTCAACGTCCTGATCCTTCTTTTACCCGATATTCCATCGACGAAATCGTTAGTGGATTTCTTTTTCATTTGCCGAAAAACAAACTGAAAAAAAAAATCTTTAAAAACATAGAAACCGATCCACGCTTCATGAGTTATTTATTTGATTGTAAATATGTCGTTGCTGTGAATATGTGTCTGAACGATACTACGTAATTGTACACGATTCTGAAATCATACGTAGTTCGCTAGCATAGCATGTAAAAATAAATATATGACAGGTCGATGGGAAATTCGACCTATTCTTTGAAAGAGGTTATACCAGAGGTCGTTTGCAACAAATTAATCCCCGCCAACTAGTGATTGAAAATCAGTTGTTTCCGAGTTATGGTGGTTTTCAAGATTTTTTTAGAAATTTTCAGACTTGTTACCAAAAACGAATAATTGTAATGAAACTAACTCCAATCTGGGCACTCAATTGATACTTTTTTGAAGGCTGAAAAATGCAGGATCACATTGAAGAAAATGCGTGCCTAAAATTCCCATAATCCCAGAAATGAAAGATCTTAAGTCGCGAGAAATAGTTTTTTTTTGTAAATTTTTCAAAAATCGACGAGAATTAATTATATACATATATGTATATATATATATATATTCGTATGTGTTAAATACGAAAACGTTATCGTAGTTTTAGGGTAATGTAAATATCATATCACATTGTAACGGTGTTACGTAAATGTATATTTAGGATACGTCGATTACATGCTTTACGAAGTTAAGAAAAACGATCTCATATATACATAATTTATGTAAATATTATTATTATTATTATTATTATTATTTTTATTATTATATTCATATGATGTATAGTCGTGATTTTTCGGCTGACGATTGAATTGATGTAATCTCGTACCGTCTCGTGGCGATAATGTACATTGTCTATTTATGTATTATATGCAATCACGCTGACATACCTATCGACGATTACAACACACAAATTAGATCATAAACAATGGCGTTGTTATTATTTTTCTTTAATTCTCAATGTGACCTTTGGGCGCGGGTTTCGCCCATCCTATACCCAGTTGTACTCCGCACTCGTGCGCACTATGTCCAGGTCCTTAGAGATCCCGCAAATCCTCCAGATCCTTACGGTGCCCGCAAACGATCTCCAGTTGCTCGGTCTCGTGGACCGTTTGCAGGAGGGTACAGGGAAGCTGTGGTATCGACGAGGAGGCATCGGTATCGACGAGGAGGCTACATACAACTGACGATTAGTCAAATTGAATTTTATTTTGATACTGCTTTTGCGTTTTTTTTTTCAAATAAGACTTCACTTCATGAGAAGGGAACGAGAAGTTTTCGGTGTTTCGTATTTTTTTACTGCAAAAAAGAAACGAAAGCTTATTTTGTACACGTACACGTCGAGAATATCAATCATTTGGGTAGGGGTGCATTTTGATTTGGTGGAAAGTTATGGGGACTGGTAGAAGCGTGGCATATTTCAGATTGTTTTTTTTAGGAACGATCTTTTTTTTCTTTCTGTCACGAATATTAAATTTTCATTCTGCATTTATGTATGCTTTTGATATTCGTTTCTCTTAAACATCGGCTGCGTGCCAGAAGACTTCACTTATTAGTGCATTAAGGCCTTAGGCCACAGTAACGGGTATAAAATCATGTGCGAATTTAACAATTTTTTTTTTCGTTTGAAAAAGTGAATGACTCATAAAATTAATTACACATCTATTTAGTATGAATATCAAGCTATTACAATTCAAATACCCGTTACTGTGGCATAAGGCCTTAATGAACTATCTATCTATCTATCCACTTATCTATCTATCAATCTGTCCATCTATCTATCTATCAATCTGTCCATCTATCTATCTATCGATCTATCTATCTATCTCTTTATCTATCTAGCTATCTATCTATTTATCTATCTATCTAACTACCTATTTATCTATCTATCTGTCTATCTATCTATCTGTCTGTCTGTCTGTCTGTCTGTCTGCCTGTCTACCTGTCTGTCTGTCTGTCTGTCTGTCAGTCTGCCTGTCTGTCTGTCTGTCTGCCTGTCTGTCTGTCTGTCTGTCTGTCTGTCTGCCTGTCTGTCTGTCTGTCTGTCTGTCTGTCTGTCTGTCTGCCTGTCTGTATGTATGTCTACCTGTCTGTATGTATGTCTGTCTGTCTGCCTGTCTACCTGTCTGTCTGTCTGTCTGCCTGTCTGTCTGTCTGTCAGTCTGCCTGTCTGTCTGTCTGTCTGTCTGCCTGTCTGTCTGTCTGTCTGCCTGTCTGTCTGTCTGTCTGTCTGCCTGTCTGCCTGTCTGTCTGTCTGCCTGGCTGCCTGTCTGTCTGTCTGTCTGTTTGTCTGTCTGTCTGTCTGTCTGTCTGTCTGTCTGTCTGCCTGTCTGTCTGTCTGTCTGCCTGTCTGTCTGTCTGTCTGTCTGTCTGTCTGTCTGTCTGTCTGTCTGTCTGTCTGTTTGTCTGTTTGTCTGTTCATCTATCTATCTATCCATCTATCCATCTATCTACTTTCACACCCAGCCCCGAAGGGATTTCAATGCAAAAACACGAAATAAACCTCTGCCTCTTTCCCTCTCACCCTTCGTCAACGATACATTTTGGCTGCAAAAAAAAATTTCAAAGGCAAAACGTACGATCTACAAAGCAGTAAAATGTATCGAATGAGAGGAATCCAAGAACCGTGTGTAGTGCATTTAACCGAGCGAAACGAGTGCCGGCACTCTGTTTAGGAGTGTCCCGGAATCGCTAATTATACGTTTGGGTGGGCGTGCCCGGGTTTGCCGTACGCATATACTCGAATATTTGCGCCCCCTGTTCTCTGTGCCTCCATCTCCACGCTCCATTTTACGGTGACACATTGCGAGTTTCGCGGCTGAGTGAGCAAGCTTCCTAGGCGATAATTGATCCCGAATTAACTAGCCGCCCTTTATCTCAGCCGTGCTACTGACAAATGAACGACCGTATATGCGGCGTTTCTCGTTGATGGCTGGGCTGGCGTCGAAGTCCGGGGGAAGAAACAGACTTTTCACATCTTCGTTCTCTTGTCCCCGAATATTCTGATGACCGCAACGCTTGTTTTTTATTGTCATGCCACGTTTGAAAAAAAAAACGAATTTTTTGTTCGATTCAAACTGTCAATGTGACAACTCGAAATATTTCGTTGCAGGCTTCGCGTGTGCCTCGTTTGCCAAATTACGCGAAGCCGAGGGTTAAGCTCGGAGGATCATGAATACAGAATCGTTGTGTCGTATTTAACCCTGGCAATTCGTAATTGCAGGAATTTTCGTGTTGCGAATGGAGTGCCCGGGTGTGTTCGCTGCTCGTTCCGTGGGATAAATTGGCGAGTGCCTTCTCGGCGTTGCGCAGGGAGTTTTATCTATATAGATGAGAGCCGGTCCCACGATAGCCATTAGGGGGTCTCTTTCTACCCCGTTGGGGCAGCTCGCCCAGTGGCTCACTAAATTTCCACACCCGTGCGAGACCGGGGCAACTTGTGAACCGCAAATTAATGTCTCCACACATAGTCACGTTTTGTTGCCGTACAGCCTCCGTGGCCCTTGTTTATCGCGCTGTTTTGCCTGAATGCATATTGATATACAGCCGTTGGGGCCTGCTTATGAAGGATTTTCGTGGTGGTTAAGTCGCCGCCACGAATTACCCAAGCCACCCAAAGCAGAGCCCCGTTGACCCCCGTGAACGGAGAGACCGCACAATGACGCGAGAAAGTGAAGTCTTGCCACCATGGAGAGGGTTGGCGGTTGTACTCAAGGGCTGTCGCGGTTTCTCGAAGGAAATTGTTACGGCATGGTGACCCTTGGTGTCATACTGCACACATTTATGGACCGCAAGACAAGTGACGATTGAGGGAGACAACCGTCATCGCTCGGTTACACATATTGCCCCTAAAATCAACTCAAACTCATCTCGGTTGCCCATCTTGGCCCCAAAACCAAAAGAAACTCATCTTGGTTGCTCATATTGGCTCTAAAAACCACCCTAAACTCATCTTGGTTGCTCTTCTTGGCCCCAAAACCAACTCAAACTCATCTTGGTTGCTCATCTTGGCTTCAAAACCAACACAAACTCATCTTGGTTGCTAATATTAGCTCCAAAAACGACCCCAAACTCATCTTGGTCGCTTTTCTTGGCGTCGAAACCAACATAAACTTATCTTGGTTGCTCATATTAGCAACAAAAACGACCCCAAACTCATATTGGTTGCTCTTCCCCATGTAGAGATTGACCGTTGGGCCTGGGACGGGCCTTCACAGTTAGCCTTTCTAGAATATTGGGCCGTGCGTATTTACCAATGAGGTGCCTTTGTAGAAATGATAAGAACGGCCAGATATCGGCCAACAGAGCCAACAATTATTAGGCCAATTATTTAATTGATTGTAGCGCCAATATTGGTGAATGCACTTGGCCCTATGTGGGCCCTCTTAAAGGGCCTATGTAGAAATTGACCACTGGCTCTATGATGGGCCTTCACAATTGGTCTATCTAGAAGTTAATATATCTAGAATATTGGGCCGTGAGTTTGTTTGGGTGCGTGATAAATATTCAATCTATATCGGGCCAAGATTGGCCCGAGATTGGTCCTTATGGATACATATTTCATGGAATAACCTTGAAATAAATTGTGATTTGCGTATATGACAGGTTTCAAAATTGGCATATTTTACTTATTTATGTTGGTTATTTACAAATGCCAATAATAGGCCAAGACTTGATTACAAAAACTGAACTACAAAATATAGACGATTAATATATGACGTGCCAGTTATTTGCCTATTCTGGCACAGTATACAGATAATGAATGACCCAAGGCTTAAATAAAATAAAATCAGGTATGGTCTGACCCACTTAGCCAATAAAGGGCTTAGATTAATTAAATGTAATTTCCAGTATTTTAGCATTGCCAGTTTTAAAATTGGCAAATTTCGATGAACTATCACGGCTGTTTATTGGTTTTAACAGATGGGCCCGGATAGGTTTTAGTAATGGGCTGATATTGTGCCAGTTCTCAATTTATAACGGAACACTAATGAGCCAATGTAAAAGGCTTCAGCATCACCAGTTTGAAAATTGGCAAACATTGTTTATCTATCATGACTGTTTAATGAATTTACAAGATGGGCCATGATAGGTTTCAACTATGGGCCGATATTGTGTCGGTTTTCAATTTAGAACGAGACAATAATGAGCCAATGTAATAGCCAGTATTTTAGGATTGCGAGCTTTAGGATTGGCAAATTTACTTTAACTATCACTGCTGTTTATTGGTTTTGAAAGATGGGCCAGGATAATCTAGTAATGGGCCGATATTGTGCCGGTTCTCAATTTATAACGGGACAATAATGGGCCAATGTAATTGCTTGTATTTTAGCATTACCAGTTTTTAAATTGGCTAATATAGTTCAACCATCACGGCTGTTTATTGGTTTTAAACGATGGGCCGATATTGTGCCGGTTTTCAATTTATAACGGAACAATATTGGGCCAATGGAATTGTCAGTATTTTAGTATCCCCAGTTTTTAAATTGGCAAATTTAGTTTAACTATCACGGCTGTTTATTAGTTTTGGAAGATGGGCCAGGACAGGCTTTAGGGATGGGCCGATATTGTGCCAGTTTTCAGTTTAGAGCGGAACAGTAACGGGCCAATATTATTTCTCTTCTGTTGGCTTATACGATGGTCCCAATATTGGCCTGATCGTAACATTGCGCAACTCATGGCAACCTCTACATGGGTCTTGGCCTCAAAACCAACACAAACTCATCTTGGTTGCTAATCTTGGCCCCAGAACCACCCTAAACTTATCTTGGTTGCTCATCTTGGTCCCAAAGCCAACTCAAACTTATCTTGGTTGCTCATCTTAGCCTCAAAACTAAGACAAACTCATCTCGGCCCGGAAACCAACCAAGACTTGATTGCCCATTATGGCCATAAAACCAACCCAAACTCATTTTGGTTGAACATCTTGGCCCCAAAACCAACCCAAACTCATTTTGGTTGCTCATCTTCGCCCCAAAACAACTCCAAACTCATCTCGGTTGCTCATCTTGGCCCCAAAACCACCCCAAACTGAAAATCCTAGCGATATGACTTTTTTTTCGTAAATGAGTTAGGGAGACCGGGTACAAAAGTAACGACGTTGCGAAAGTAACCGGGGCCTCATGAGAAGAATACTTTCGATGATCCGATGCAGTTCACCCCACGAGTCGTCCTTCTCGTCCGGGCAGCTACATCAGTATCATTGCAGAAATGGTGTTGCTCAGCCGATCAAGACATTTTTTCTATTTGACTTTTTAAATACTTTTACTCAGCTAATGTAAAAGTTCTTACGTAAAAGCTTGTTTGGTGATTTCTGCATAGAGCATTTGCGAGTCTGCGTAAGTTAATTTCCTTAATTTTCTTGCTGTCTCTCGTTCTCTTCAAGTCGTAATTTTCTGAATCTAAGGAATGTGGTTGAGGCCAAAAGTAACGCGGTACTTTCGTTTACGTGGAGGTTTTGTGGGGACAAATTAATGTAACAATCGATTTTAAATTTATAAATATAAGAATCACTAAAACTAATATAGTTATTGATCTAAATATCAATTTGAAATTGACGTAATTATTGCTACAATCATAAATTTCAATAAAAAATAATTCTAGTAATTATATCTCGTGATTATTATTGATACCATAATCGATTTGATGTTTATGAATACTCTAATCACTGAAATTAATATAATTATTAATGTAATTCTCAATTCAAAGTTTATATAATCATAAATAAGATAATCAATTCGAAAATTATGTAGTCATTCAAATAATAATAAATGTGAATTAAAAATAATTCTTGTAGTTCTGCCGATTACTAGATTGGAGAAGGTCTAAATCTATTATATTTTGAATCCAAATATGTTCTTTAGATTATTAATGAGGAAAACTGATAATTATCAATCTCATCATCAATTTGTAATCAACATGATTATCCATCCAATAATCACTTTGACATTAATATAATTACAAATCTACTAATTAATTAAAAATTAATATAATTAATAATATAACAATGAATGTCAATAAGAAATTGTTCTCATCGAATGGTCGACTCCATAACTCCACAAATCTGAATTCATTATCTTTCAAATCCAAAGATGTTCTCTACATTATCAATGAAAATGACGTTTGTCTACTTTTCAATTGTCAAACCAAATTGACCCTGACACTCCAAAAGTTCAATTTCAACCAAATTTCCAGAACTGTCCTGTTGTTCTTTCATCCCCACGGTTTACAACTTTCGTCCTGGGCTCCAGGGCAAGCCCACCATTTGACTCGGTTAGCTAAAACATTTAGCAGCCCTCTACCAGTGTCTTTTCGGCCGCTCAAATCCAATCCAATTTCCATGCGACCATATGAGATACACGAAGTTCCAACCATGTCATTTTCGGCCACCTCTGACAGGTGAACGTCAAAAGAGCCACGTGTTCAAATGATTACTCCGATGTTCGATCTCCACTGCTCAGTAGTTGCAAACGAGGAGGAGAGTGTCGCGCAAACTAAAAATAAAAACTTCCTTAATGTTTCTCATTGCGCGATTTACTCCAGGCGGTCGTACCCATCACGTCATTTCCACGAATCGGCACAAAAATATCGCAAACTCTTTGATATATTTTCCATCCGCTCTTTATATCCGATCGAGCGAGTCATTTTTTTTATTCGTCCCAACACATATGCACACTCGCGGGACTCCCGGTCTCTCGGGATCGTATGAGTTAGGGACGCGTGGGCGTTTTCGCTCTGTGACCCCGTGAAAACGTGCCTGAGACCGATATAATTTATCGTCATGGCTTTTTGGAATTGCGAGAGCGAGAGGAAGACAGACAGTTGGAAAGAGCGAGAGAGGGAGATAGAGACAGAGAGAGAGAGAGAGAGAGAGAGAGAGAGAGAGAGAGAGAGAGAGAGAGAGAGAGAGTTGCGTGTGTCGCATTTTGCAAATCCAAAGACGGCCGGACGCCTTGTACGCCGGCAAAAGAGCAAAAGTACTGCAAAAGTAATAAAAAAAAAACTACAAGGCATTAGAGGGCGAGAGAAGAGTGAGTCTCGATCCCGAACCTCCCGTAGAGCACAACGTCCCGAATATATCTATACGATACTTTTCCATGCTTTTGCTCGCGGTTCTCTCCGTAGACGAGAGCGTGGAGTCTCGAGAGAGGCCACTTAGCTGCCCGTAAATGTGTCGCCCTCTCGTATGATCTCGCGACTCCTCTCTCTCTCTCTCTCTCTCTCTCATTCTCTCTCTCTCTTCCTCCCTTCAGCGTTTGCTCTCCACGCAGATGTTTCATCATAGATCACTTAAAACCACCAAAAAACCTCGCACACGCACGCATATATATATCAATATATGCACGTTGAAAGGAAAATTTCGCCGTCAAAAACGCTTCCGATGTTCCCGGGTCGCTGGTCATTAAGGGTCATTGAGGGTTACCGTAGAAATTACAAAAAATCGATTTTCTTTTCTTAATGAATGCCTTAATATCTTAAAAATGACATACTCAAAGGATTAAGGTGGGAAAAATGTCTAAAGACTTTTATTTTGAATTTTGGCGCAGCTCCTCTCAGTCCGATGCAACCCGTATCGAAAACTTTAAACGCGTTTTTTTCGAAACTACATTTTTCAAGTCGGCCGGACTCATGACTCGAACAAATCTTGACCGATCGACTTGAACTTTTAACTGTGTATTCACAATTACATTCTGCATAGAAGTACGTAGGATTTTCTCGATATATTACATAGTTTTTTTTATCAACAATTTTCGGACGTTTTTTTTGAGAATTTTGAACTTTTATTCCAAAAACGCGCTTTTTTTTGCAAAAATCGATATATTAAAAAAATCCTACGTGCTTCTGTAGCTATTCACATGTGTAATCGAAAAAAAAAATTCATTGACTGTAAATTAAAAATTGCAGGTGCCGTTGGTCCGGCCGCGTGCCTATGAAAAAAAGGCTTCGTCGAAGAAAAGCTGTGCAGCCGACATTTTGTTTTACATTACTTCGAAAAAAATAGTTTATACAGTTTATGATGTGTACAATAAAGGACCTTTTTCAGAATTTAAATTTATTCCATTGTCCGGCTAAAAAAAATTCCCAAAATATACTTATTATTTTCCCCGCTATAGTGGCCTTACCCCTTAAGGGGGGGGGGGAAACCTCCTCCCTTTAGAAGAGGAAAATATTTGCGGGTTTTCATGCCTTTTTTTTGAGGCAAGATTTTTTTACCATTTTTTGAGACACAACCCTTTCTTGATACACTTATATTTGGCCACGGCTTTGACACACTGGGTCAATTTGATCCGGACAGTACTTCATCCACCTGCTCTAAACAACCCTTCGGTCGGTTATTATTCAAAAAAATCCGGGATACACTTTAAACATATCTTAATATTTCGGCATAATTTAAATTCGGAAACTATAAAATTCTATTGTTGCACAAAATTATAGAAAACTTTCAATTTTGTGGTTGGGTTGAGATTCCGGACTTTGAATGTTCCGACGGTCCAAAATTCCTAATTTCAATGTTCCGAAATTATAAGTTTCGTAAAGATCATGGCAGCGAAAGTCTACACAGTTGACTGTCAGTTGAAAATCACTTCTTGATGAAAAAAATCTTGAAATAATTCGTCGTTTTATTGAAAATTTTGAAATTTTTCAAAATTCCATAGCCGAATTATTTTGACGGTGTTCAGAGTTTTGGGTGAAATTCTTTTGGAGTTTTGAGCGTTCTGATTATTCAAAGTTCGGAATTTCAACCTGGCCCCTCAATTTTCGGCTAGTGGGCATTTTATTTCAAATTCGTCCGGGTCAAAATGACCCAGTGTATCAAAGAAAGGGTTAAGATTTGTTTTATTACTACTTTTGGCTGTTACATGATATTTTTTAAATTTATTAATCTTCAAAAAGGGCGATGCTGGGGCACGGTCTTCTAAACTGCATTTTGAAAATTGCATTTTCAAAATTTGGTATACATCCTTCTTACCTTATTGTCTCACCCGAAATTTTCTGAAAATTTTTTAAAAACTATTTTTTTATTGCAAAATTCATCAACTTTTTTTTCGCAAAATTCAATCCTTTTCTTTCAAAGCGTACCATTTAATCGATTTTTAACATTTCGATCTTTTTCTTGGTTCATATTCTACGTATGAGTGTAAATAAGAGGAAAATCTTCGTTGGTCTTTTTCAGATCAATCCCGCCGACGCAACGCGTCACGCCGTCTGACAACATCCGCCGTAACCCGTTTAGAAGACCGTGCCATACGTTCGACATTTTTAAAGATTAATAAATAAATCAATTTTAAGTATAACAGCCAAAAATAGTAATAAATCATACCCATATAGAATTCTCCGCAATTTTGCTGAATTTGCCCGATATTTCAGACATCGTAGTCCATTTTAAAAATGGCTTCGAATTCCTCAAAAAATCTACATACAATAAACCCTAACTCTCAAAATCCTGAACAAATCGTTCCTAAAAAAAACACGACAATCCGCACTATTTTCCTCACCTAAACGTATCTCCCCCCTCAAAGGGAGAGTGTGTCCGCGGAGGAGAGAAAATGAAAAGCGATTGAAAAGCTCCGGCACAGTACGCCAGCTCCCATAATTTCAAGGGTTGATCTGGGCGACTCGGTCCAGCGGCATCTCTTTCGTCTTCCTCCCCCAACTCTTCCTCTCGTACTATTTTCGCGGACTTCTCGCATCGTCGCGGTCTCCCTCATCGGGTGCTTTAGTCTTTGGAAATGATGCGCGCAGCTTCCACTGTGATCGTGTTCCTGTAATGTATTACTGGCAGCCATATATATATATGTGTATATATATATCTGTGTGTGTGTGTGTGTGTGTGTGTGTGTGTGTGTGTGTGTGTGTGTGTGTGTGTGTGTGTGTGTGTGTGTGTGTGTGTGTGTGTGTGTGTGTGTGTGTGTGTGTGTGTGTGTGTGTGTGTGTGTGTGTGTGTGTGTGTGTGTGTGTGTGTGTGTGTGTGTGTGTGTGTGTGTGTGTGTGTGTATACGTTCATAATTATCAATGTGTACGCGCGTGTTCCTCTTTTCCTCTTTTTCTTTACGTGGACGAGGCGTCTTGAAAATCGCCGAAAGATGCGAGGCGTTCAGTCTCTTAGTCGTCGTTGTTGGTCGTAACGTGTAATTGGCCCGGCTGTGAACGCGATATTAGATCCTCGTTATCCTAACGAGCTGAAATACCCAACTAAAACGGTACATGCTCGCGAATATCTTCTCTCTCTCTCTCTCTCTGTCTCTATCTCTCTCTTTCACTCGCTTTCAATATGCGTGAGCTTGTGTACCAAGAGAAACTAAAAGAGAGCGCGAGGGAGAGAGAGAGAGAGAGAGAGAGAGAGAGAGAGAGAGAGAGAGAGAGAGAGAGAGAGAGAGAGAAGAGCAGGAAAAAGATGAAAAGGAACTCGAATGTGTGTGGTTGGTGTGAGGAAATCCGGGCGGGGTGGCAAAAGCGAAACTTCTTGGTCATCGTGAATCCTTCTCTCTCTCTCTCTCTCTCGCTCTCTCTCCTCTTCATTTGGTGCGTTCCCTTTAATTTCCGTACCCATTTCGGAGGTTGTGTGCGTAGCTTCGGAGCTTTCGCTCTCGTACATAGTCCACTTGCCAATTAATCTTTCGAACTATTCGCGAATTATGTACCCCACGACTATATGAGGTGAGGCGTGAGCAAAGTCGTATTTTGCCTACGTTATATCTATAATGTTTGCTCTCAGCACATCTGGCTGTTTTACGGACGATCCGTAAGTTTTTTTTTTTTACAAAAGTGTCGTTGATTTGGATACAGGACGCTTGAAATGACCTTCGTAGGGACGTGCTTACTATTATTATAGATGTGGTTGCATTTCTCCGAATGGGATTTTGAAGACACTGGAGCTTACACAATTGAGTATGGGCCGGGTACTATGAACATGATCGTAGATATTTCAACGTCTAGAAAATCACCTTATCACATTTATATGTATACTTATTAAAAAGTAGAAAAAATAACGCCGAGTAATTAAAAAATCCTCTCGAAAACATATAGATTCGCTCGTTTCGCTTTATAAAAAAAAAACTTGATTTACTTGCATATAATATTTTTTTAATTTTTATTCGAATGACGGTTTTATTATAACGCAATTTTGCAATTAATCAAATGTACAAAAAAGTGGAATCACTTTTGATAGTATAAAAGTAGTAATAATATTCAAGCCAAGCAAGCTTACTGGACATAATGTATACGAAAGATTGGTCAACGTTAAAAATGATATTTTGGAAAATATTTTACTTTCATTGAAAGATCGATATTACTATTGAAAAAAATGGATGTCACCATGCAAAAACTGTACACATGTCACGGTTCGTGCCCGGTGGACGGATAAAGCTAACATTATCCATATAAAGCTAATAATATGCAAGGCCTTTGGCGACATTTCGAAATTCAACTGAGTATCGTATTTCGAACTTTATCCAACCGCTATTGGATAATCATAGCCTTATCCAGATGTAGTCAGTTAAAGCTAGCATTATCTATAATGAATAGGTGAACGTCACGCATGTATCAAAGAAAAACATTGATTTATATGATTATTATTCTTTATTACTTAGGTTTCAAACAAAATTAGCTTCATTAAGCAGTGCAGTCTAAATTTGTTTGTTGGAACATGACCAACTACCATGGCATTTCGAATTACCTAATGTACTCTCTGCCTGGCTCAAACATTTTCTGGAACCACTCTTTGTTTGTGTTTGTTTGGGGTCGTTTTTTGTTGGGGTTTGGGTCTGTTTTGAGTTTGTTAGATTCCATTTTATAGGATTTTGTGAAGAAACGTGAACGACTCCGATCGCCCAATGTTTTTTATGCAGCTTGAGGTGCTCCACAAGATGGTTGAAAAAAATGTACCATTCCATTTAAAAAAGTGGAGTTGACCTTGACGTAGCTTCAGCGCCTCCACCGATAAAAAAATAGGGTCGTCCAGTATGACGGCCTTCTCGAACACAGAAACTTTTGTCTAAAACATTTTTGGACATGATCAATAATTTGAGTGCTAGTGCTCTGTAACACTTGATGTGCCTCAACCTGTATACGTCTTTGCGTATACATATACAAATTTCTATACACAACATGTATTTGCATGCATTTATATATTTATATATGTATATTTGTACACATATACATATATATTTTTTATTTTGTTATTTGTAGATCACATTGTTCGGAGTCTTTTCCCTTATTACAATCTCGCCCTATTTTACGTTTAATCTCCACCTATATATATATTAGGGTGATTCGTTTCAGGGCAACTTTTTTTTTTCCTCATCGTGCCCGAAAACCTTTAGTTGGTACCCAAAAACGAAGTTTCGTGAAAGGGGGGTGTTGTCAAAAAATATTTAGAGGTCGCGAATTAAAATTGAAGGTTTCCCATTTGATTAACATTGAAAAAAAATGTTTTTCTCATTATTAGTGTTACCATTCCGTGAATTTTGATATCGCGATATTTTCCAAGTGGGTTCTCGTAGGAAATATGATACTCCACAATAAAGTTCATTGAGCCATGGCCGTAAATTCAACCGTTTCAGCGGCATCGTTATTTCAAGTGAATATTGTGCAAAATATCTATTCAAACGATTGTAACGCCTAAGTTATTAGATGTATCGAAAAAAATTCAGATGATAACTTTGTAGAGAAAGTAATTTTCTACAAAAAAGTCTTATAAACCGAGCCCGTAAATTCAACTCTTTCTCAGCTATAGGTGGATGAAGTAAAATAAGTAGATTTTTTTTAAACAAAAAATCTACTTATTTTACTTCATCCACCTATAGTTGAGAAAGAGTTGAATTTGCGGGCTCGGTTTATAAGACTTTTTTGTAGCAAATTACTTTCTCTACATAGTTCTCATTTGAATTTTTTTCGATATATCTAATAGCTTAGGCGTTAAAGCCGTTTGAATATATATTTTTCATACAATATTCACTTGAAATAATGATACCGCTGAAACGGTTGAATTTACGGATATGGCTCAATGAACTTTATTGTAAAGTATCATATTTCCTATGAGAACCCACTTGGAAAATATCGCGATATCAAAATTCGCGGAATGGTAACACTAATAATGAGAAAAACATTTTTTTCAATGCTGATCAAATGGGAAGCCTTCAATTTTGATTCGCGACCTCTAAATATTTTTTGACAACACCCCCCTTTCACGAAATTTCGTTTTTGGGTACCAACTAAAGGTTTTCGGGCACGATGGGTCAGAAAAAAAAGTTACCCTGAAACGAATCACCCTAATATATATATACACACATACAGGGTGTTAGGGCACCTCGTTAGGAACATTATCTAAACTAGGTTACCTTAGTCCAAAGTCTAAGGATTTCGAGGTGTCATAGTATGTGTGATTTTTTTTAAATTTCCCAAAATTAGGTATTAATTCGTTTACCTCTTATGTTAATGCTATTTTTTCTTCAAATACCATCAACATCAGAGGTATTTTTATTTTTTGACACGTTTTTAATTATTCAATAGGTCTCATTCAGCTAGTTTTGGAGATACCGATTGGTGTTTATCGATTGAATACACATTAAGCTAAGACGCAAATAAATTTTTAGTTATCAATTTCTGTTTGAACATTTTTCGAAATGTTTTCGACACCTAATTTTCGAAAATTTTCCAAACAATCATACTTACCATGATAACTCGAAATCCTAAGACATTGGACTAAGGTAACCTAGATTAGATATGTTCCTCACGAGGTGACCTATTACCCCCTTAAGGCTTTACACCGACTTTCCTACCACCCTGTATATATATGTACACATGTGCGACGTCTATAGCCAATCACCTGCGCCAACCTAATTATACCGTATGTCAAACCGAGCGTACGGTAATTACAATATTTACCCTGCATGCGTGCTCAACACCCGAGCGCCGGCAACAACGTGTATCCCAGACATATCTATCTCTCATACGAAGCTATCGTATTGTTATCGATCCATTTTTCTCGTCCAGTATCGTTATCGATCCATTTTCTCGTATCCTTCTTAATTCATTTATTCTCATCTGCCTTCATTATCCGCGATCACAGTACAAAAATTCGTGGTTTTTTTCTTCTAAAAATACGTAACATTGCGGATAGTTATAGCACGAGAAACCGTTGTGCGAATTCAATGCAAGGGCGTGCACTTTTTTATCCTGTCACGATGCTGATCTCTCCATTGTGCGGTGTATTTTTGACGTTGCGGTTGAACGCAACGAAGACAATTTCGCTTTCTTCACCCGAACTTTAGGGCGAGTAATTGGGGAAAAAATTGTTTCTCGATGTGTTATTCGGTGGGGTGAAAGATTCAATGAAAGAGAAGCAGGAAGAGAAGGGTGGCTCTCACGGTAGCGGTTTCGATGGTCCCTTTTCACTTTTCGCGGTTCCGTTGGTGAGAGAATCGACTGTGGCGGCCCTCTCTCTCTCTCTCTCACTCTCGCTCTTTCCCTCGGTGTACCGTCTTGGTCGCCGAGCGCGAAGAGGACCCTAGAAGAGGAGAGAAAACCGCGTGAGTTCTCTCCTCGGTGGTCGGTTGGGAGGGCGGCAATTCGCGGGCGTCTCGTTTCACGGTTCACACAATGAGGGGGGGCACACTCGTTCCCCACGTTGATGCGGTTT